>PVJO010003872.1:0-116736 GCA_004026905.1 Hystrix cristata
GTGCCCCTGTGGCCCCCTGACCCACTGGGCATGAGGCCCTGAGCCCAGGAGCCCCGCGTGCCAGGCAGGAGAACTAATACCTGAGCACATGCTACGCACCAGCTGTGTCCCCAGGCTGGAGATCCAGGAGGAAAAGCAGTCCTGTGGCCGGTCCCAGCCCCTCCCCGCACCTCTGGGTCCCCGCATTCCACAGTGACCAGGCCAGACCTCTGTCTCCTCCCCCCGGCACCAGCTCCAGGGAACGGCTGCTGTAGAGCTGGGCAGAGGGAGCTGGCAGGTGGGAACGGCGCACCAGCCCTTAGACACGCCTGCCAGTCACCACGGCTGGGAGGCCCGAGTCAGCGACTGGGGACACGTGTGTGTCCCTGCCACTTGGCCCCTCCAGCCCAGGGGCACTCGGGAGCTGTGCGGGCTTTCAGAGGGCACAGACTCCAGTGCGTCCTGGCTGCTGGCCGTCCTGGTCCTCCTGGCTGGTGCAGCTCAGCGACCCTCAAAGCTGAGTTTTGAAAAATCACGTAGCCCTCACATCTTAAAGTGACACCGAGACGTTTCCATGACAGCATTGCCATCTCTGGCGTGTTGTAACATGGGTGTCTCCAGACGGAACCATGAGGTCGCTTTTCACACACATCTGGTGGCACGTTGGAGCCAAAGCAAGACCACTGACAAAAACCCGTGACCCTGCTCTTGGGGACAAGCCAGCATGGCAGCTGGAGAGCTGTTCCGGAGCCCAACTGCTCCCTCTCCAGGGAGCTGGCGTCACTCTGTAACAAGGTGAGACCTGGGACTCGGCCGACGAGAGCCCGGGATGCAGCCAGGGTGTCCACGGGGGCTCGGGGGACGGAGCCTCGAGGGCTGGGCTGTGTCTTGCAGACGCGGGCTCTGGCTGAGCTGGAAGGAGGGCGACACGCGGGGCTCCCACGCCCGCCGAAGCAGCTGGAGCCCACACAGTGGGTGACAGGAGGTGAGGCCACTGCTGTCCAGCCACGGCCCCACCCCGTGGGCCCCTCCAGCGAGCTCCACTGCGGTCAGGACCAGGCTGTCTCAAGGACACCAAGGTCACTGTGAGGCATTGACGACCTGGCCTCTGCCTGCCAAAAATAAAAGTCCAAATTCGCTGTAATTCTAGAAATCCTTGTCAAGACACCGCACTCCTGCCATATTCCATTTCACAATAATAGCAACTCTGGAGAGAACTGAGGGTGGGTGGGGCACAGCGACCAGGCTCACATTGCGGTCTTTACCAGAAGCAGCCAGGAGGGGGCGGGCTGGCCGAAGGGTGAGTCCTGCCACCTCTCTTATCCCACCTGGCACCAACTCAAAATGCAAAACTCGCCTCTGCCCTTCGACCCAGGAATCTCCACAGAAGCCCAGCTCAGCTGCAGAGTCGGGAGGCCGCATCCCAGCCCTTGTCTTGCCCCTTCCCCACTGGTGACTCCGAGTCCTCATCTGCAGCGCCAGGGGTACCAGTTCTGCATCAATTATCACTCGAAATCAAGGAGACGAGGTATGAAAGCTGATCAGCCCAGTGTCTGGCTGAAATGCTGTGGGCATCCCTGAGTGGTGAGTACTTCAGTCCGCTGTGGGCCAGGAATCTGAAGGCATTTAGGCCAATATTGAAAAGGATTCTGAGGAATTTATATGTTCCAGAAAGAGCAGGGCGTGGTGGACAGGCCTGCAATACAGGCCTCCTGGACAGAACTCCAGGAGGCTGAGGTAGGAGGATCGTTAGTTCAAGCATGGCCTGCCTGGATAACTTAGCAAGATCTTGTCTCAAAATTTAAAAAAGGAGTGGAGATGGAGCTTAGTGTGAAGGGCCTGGGCTCCATCCCTAGTGTGTCGAAAGAAAGAAGGGAGCGTGGGAAGAAAGAGTGCATAGCATTTAGAAGCGAATAAATTAGGACACAAAATTACGTGCACAGTGTGGCTTCCAATATCAGAAAGACTCATCCAGAGGGAGCCTTTAGGAGGACACACCCCAAAGTGCCTGCAGAAACTGCGGGCGGGCGAGCAGAGGAGGGAAGCACAGACCGCAGCAGCCTGCTCCTCGGGGCCCCTCCCCACCCCGACACCATCACAGCTCTGCCCTCTGACCCTCCACCCTGCACGCCCAGATGTGCCTGGGGCCGGGGGCCAGACACACCAGTCAGAGCTGTGTGGGACTCTGGGAGCCCCAGAGGGTTTCTGTAAACCCCACGACGCGCCATGAGGCGAGGGTGCAGGCATTTGTGCCAGGCCGCAGTCCCTCCAGGGTGTCCAGCGCAGCTCTGGAGGCACCATTTATAGTCCCAGATGGACATGACCCCGGGGCAACCCACCGTTACCAAGTTACACGCAGCTTGCAGACTCCTCCCCAGACACACACTCTTCCCACTCTGCCTGTTTTGTGGCTCTTTCCAAAACCCTGGGCTCGTTCAGTTCCGCCACCCAGGATCAGAAGGCACCTGCTATCTGGAGGTTGCACTTGTGTGGCCTCGTCTCCCACCGTGGCAGTGCTCGGCGTGACCGGAAGGGCCCAACAGGTCATTCAGAACAGACACAGCCCAGAGCACAGAGCCCGGCCCAGGATGGTCAGGAGAGCCGGGCGTGTGGCTGGGCGAAGGACAAGTTGTTTGCGGAATGGTGGCAGCGTTCATTTTTTAAAGGACCCACTATGTGCTGCAGGAGGTGTAAACAAAATTTATGGCGAATATTTAATTTTCAAAAAAATTTTACAGTAAAAGACGCATTGCTACGAATCCCCCTCAAAATCCTCCACCTCACTTCACACAGTTATCCCACCATTCTGGAGGGTCTGCAGTCATGTATGGCTGCCTCGATGCCCCGAATGGATTCAAAGCCTTTCCCTTTCATGGTCATTATGATTTTGGGGAAGAGTCGGAAGTCACATGGTGCCCGATCTGGTGATAGGGGACACGAGGACACAGTCGTGGTTTACAAGCCTGGCTTTCCGTGGCACAGTAGTGGGCAGTAGCGTTCACTGTGTTTCTGATCACACCTGGTAATGACACTCACGAAGGAGAGCTGCTGCAGAAAGTGGTGAGAACCAGATGAGTGCGTTCAGAGTGAGGGGTTAGCGGCACTGTTTTGTAGCATGTTTTAAAAATGTAAACGCTGTATATTTTGATCGCCCCTTGAATGTCTGCCGTGCACCCCGCATCTATCTATTCCCAGTTCACAGCATGAGGATGGACCCAGCTGGCGGTCGACATCTACCCAGCACCGGGTGTCTCTGGCCCGGGCCCTGCGCCTGCCGTGGACCCTCCTCCCCTGCCTCAGAGGAGCACCCGGTGACCCGCAGCACCGGGATGCCCGGGGATCCAAGCCAAGGGCCGCGCAAGGAAGCACAAGCACCATCAGCCCCTCCCTCCACCCCGGTCCTCATTCTGCTCCAGCCACACGGCCTCCTGCTGCCCCCGAAGCCCACCCTGCCGCAGGGCCTTCACACTGGTTGATCCTCCGGCCAGAATGACACCCGGGCTTCACTCAGAGGCCACCTCCTCCACTGACCGCCCACACACCTCCAGCCCTGCCCCAGCTTACGCCTGTCCTTCCCTTCCCTACCCGATTTCCCTCCCAGCCATATGAGAAGTCTATGGGGAAACTTCAGGGAAAGGACAGGACACTCCTCTGCCTGTACAGATCTCTGCCCAGTCCCTTCCCAGTTGCACGCCACCCTGTGAGAATGTGATGCTGGAGCTACAGCAGCTATCTTGAGGTCATGAGGAGAGGCACTATTGACATGCACAGAGTGAGATGTAGGAGAGGGACAGCTGGGGATGGGGAAATGGAGAGAAAAGCTGAGTCTTCGGTGACTCTGTTCAGACGTTATATTGGCCAGCCCTGGAGTTGGGTGGGGCTCACTGAGGCACAGCCCTGCTGGGTCTCCAGAACCAACACGGCACCCACAGAGTGGACTCTGAGGCTGGCTACGGAATGGGTGGGTGGTGGGGGACCCAGCGCCAGGCCTGTGTGCCCAGACTCCTGCCACGCGGACCCTGGGGTCGCAGGCGCCAGGCGGGCACACTGCCACGCTCTCATCTGGCCAGCCGCAGCCAGAAGAAAGGGACTGTGGGTCGCTCCCACCACCTGCCACGCACAGGTCACAGCAGGTGAGGCTGGCTCTGGGTCTCTGGTCCCAAACTCTTTCCACTACAGCGTCCCTTCAGCCAGCTTAGAGGAACGTGTCCGCTTCTGCCTTGTTCTGGGATGAGCAGCCCAAGGCACCGTCTTCCTGAGCCCGGCGGATGCGTCTGTGCGGTCACTGTGTGGAGAGCTGAGAAACGAAGCCAGATGGCCCTGCGGGGCCTAGAGAGCCCGGGCGGAAGGCTCTGGGAGGTGCCTGGGAAAGCAGGGAAGGGGGCCCAGGACCTTGCGTCCCTTCCTTCCGGAGCCCAGATGGCGGGCACACGTCACTCAGGGCAACGTGGGGGACGGAGCCTCCTCCCCAGCCCCGGGAGCGGCCCTATCCGGTGTGCCAGGAGAGGTCGTCCACGCCGCCATCCTTCAAACAGTCCCAACTATGTCCTGAGGCTGTCCCTGGGACTGATCCTGGGACTCTGGTGGCCTCCAGGAGGTGAGTGGGGTGCCGGGGGATCCAGGCGCTGAGATGACTGTAGGTGCACAGGGGACCCCCAATCCTGGTATTTCTGGGGCATCGACTGGCCCTGGTGTCCCTGAGCCTTTCGCCAGTAGCCGTGGGTTTGCCTTGGCCTGAGGGAGCAGGGCTCCTGTCCAGGGGTCCCAGGCTCAGGAGAGACGGCTGGCTGGGGGTCACCCCTAAGTCACCTGCCAGTACCATGTGGCCCCCTGGCATTCCTAGGGTGTCCCTTCCGCAGCAGAAGAGCCTAAACTGTGGCTTTCAGCTTTCTATTCATACAGCAGGACCCTGCACCCCTCAGCCTGCAACCTGAGGTGGTGGATGGGGCTCCAGTGGGCAGGGATCCTTGGGTGGGGCTCCTGGAGGTGGGCGGGGTTCCTGTGCGTGGGTGTGACTCCTGTGGGCGGGGCTGAGACCCTGTGAGTCCCCAGAGCCCCCTGCTGTGCTTGCCCTCCTCTGGCACTCCTGGGAGGCGCTCAGTTTCTCCCTAGGAGCCTGGGAAGGAAGACCTGGTTCAGGGCCAAAGACGCCTGGGATCGACTCTCAACATCTCTAGGCCTCGGGAGATGTCCCGCTGAAAGGGACAATAATGGTCCTACATGGGGCCGCCAACAGGGAGGGCCCAGAATGGCAGATTCCTGCCACCTTCAAGTCACAGCCAAACACCACCTCTCTGTGCAGCCTCACCCTCCGCCCCCCAGCAGAAGGTTCTACTAAAAAATCTGCATGTGGTTTGCACGTCCCCAGCCATATTTATCTCCCCCCACCGGCCCCGACCCCACGGGCTGTCAGAGCTAAAGCTTTTGTGTCCCCACCTCCTGGGGCACCTCATCTAGCCCGTGGCCCGGGGTCTCTGCACAGCACCAGGCAGCATCTGCCAAAAATCACCCAGTTTCCTGCTTGCCGCATGTTCCTTAATGTTGTTTGCTCACAAAACAGCAAACCTTCCTTGCACCACACTTCACTGGCGGGGCCGCCATAGTGAAGGTAGCAAGATTCTCCCGGTGGCTGGGAGGGCGTTGCAGCCTGTCGTGACCACACTGCACTTGGCAGAGGGGGTTTACGGGGTCACCAACATGGCCCTTTTCAGGCTGCAGGCTCTGGGCCGGGACGCCCACCAGCCCAGTGGCCTGACCCACCCTCTCCTCCAGCTCTTCTTTCCTTCCTGTAGCTCTAGGTGATTAAATGCAGGCGCATCTCGTCCCCTCTGCACCCACAGAGCAGGGCAGGGAAGAAGGAGGTTTGAGCCAAGGCCATCTCGGACACGGGGACATAGTGAGTTTCTTGCTCAACTTCCCCCCATCTTTTCGGTATAATTTCAATCTAGTATTTTAAATGTTATTTTTACAATGGGAGAAAAAGTGATTTTCACTGGGAATGGATGGTAATGGTCCCTGTGCCACTGCATGGGCCCAGTGCCTGGCCCAGCGAGGGCCATGGGTCCAGCACTGCAGCGTTCGTGTGGCCAACAACGACCCTGATCCGCAGGAGGACACACCTGGGGACCTGGACCGCTCCTCTACCCTTTCCACCCAGCAGCCTCCTTCCCACACCTGGTGACATGGATGACACTGAAAAGTGCATGCTGCAGTGTGCAGATTCTGCTGCAGAGCTTTCCAATAGCCCAGACCTGTCCCTAGCTCCCTAGGGACAGGGGGCCCAGCGGACAGCAGAGCTGGCGTGGAGGCCATACTGCAGGGCTGTGTGTGGCCTGCAGCTGGGACCAAGGACTAGATGCACTCACCTTTGCAGATGAAGCACTTGATGTGGAAGTACTTGTTCTGCACCCGCAGCACCTCCCCTTTGCACACATTTCCACATGTGTTGCACAGGATGGCCGTGCTGGAAGGCTTCTCCAGGGGGCTGTGAGCAGCCTGGGGCTGCGACACTGTGGAGAGAGAAGTCATGTTAGAGGTCGGGGTGTCCCAGGAATGGTGAGCAAGCTAGCAAGGGTGCTAGGACATGGGGATCTGCCCAGGGAGCTCCGGAACCCCACCAGCCCTGGTCCCACAGCCTGGGGACAGGTGACAGGTGATGTCCCTGGGGGCTAAGACCACTTGGTCAGCTGCAAAGCGGGGTTCCTATCTGTAGCAGCCCCCTACAGTGAGCAGCCCTGTCCCTTACCATTGCACCACTTGCAGTGAGAAGGCTGCCATGTGCCCTGCCGCCCACCCTTCAGCAGTCAGGGGCCCCACCTGCTCTTCTGTGACTACAGGAGCCACAGTCCTTGTGGGTGCTGGCTTCACATTCCCTCTGGGTCCTGGGACACTGATCGGAACATTACTGCTGTGCCCTGAGCATTGGCCACCGCACCGGATGCTTACGGAGGTACTGGGAACCATAGATGGACGGCTCAGGACGGATGCCCAAGCGGCCTGACCACAAGACCCCAGGACCAGGCAGGACCCACACTCCCCATTGCATGTCCAAAAGTACTGCAGAGCCCAGTGCCCAGGATGCTGGGGCTCCTCGCCAGCCCTGTTGCAGGGACAGCCGGGTGAGCCACAGTGAGAGGCCCATGGCAGAGCTGGAGTCTGGGAAGTTCTGAGCTTTTAACTGTGAGGAGGGGATGTGGGTGCAGGGCCACGGCCACCTGGCTGCAGCTGGATCACAGCTGGGCACAGGGAGTCCCAGCACGCTCTCTGAGCCGCAGACACAGACCCACGCTCACACACCGTCATGTGATTGCTAAGGCATCGAGGGAGCTCCGGGTGGGGCTGCCCTCCTCCCACTGTGAAAACCAACCTGCGCCCAGGACAGAGGAGGCTGCTCCCACCCAGCGCCCACTCTGCCCCCACCACGCCCAGTGCTGGACCCCGGGGTCATGGGTGTCATCCAGGAGACTCCGGCATGGGAAAGGCAGTGTCACGGAAAAGAACTCAGCTTGGCCCTGGACGCCTGGGACCCAGGTCCACCACACTCCCATTTCCAGAGCTCAGAAACAATGTGGCAAGCTGGCTGGCCCAGAGGCCAGCCGGGTCCCTCTGAGCCTCGGCTGCAGCCCCAGGAAGGGCGGAGACGTGTCCCTTGGTGGTGAGCACAACATAACCTGAGCCGGGCCGCGGGCCCGCCTCCTGAGGGGCAGAGACACATGCGCCTGCTTGTACAGAACCGGGAGGAGCCCAAGATGGGTGCGGGGGCAGGGAGCCCACGTGCCAGGCGCTGAGACAGCCCCGGGAGGGCAACGTCCTGGTGAGTCATGCTGGTCCCATCTGAGCCGACCAGAGACGGCAGGGTGGGGACGGGCTCATCACGCTGTCCTGTTCTCCTCCATAGGGACACAAAGGGCAACGTGCGGCGTCCCCGCTGATCACACAGGCACGTGTTCACAGGACTGGAGCCTGGCGGGATTCCAGGATGAGCGAAGCAGCAGCTTCGGATTCCAGGGGGCAGTGCGGGCTGTGGGTCAGGCCAGCCCCAGACACAGCCTTACCCCCGCCTCCTATGGGATGTGACCCCGCTTGGCAACCAGCTGGCAAGCAGCTGCAGGTCTGAGTGGTGGTGCTGCCCTCTGGTGGCAGGCAGTGATGCTGCGGCGCGAGGCGTCCCTCAGCACAGGCGGCCCAGGGGCTGGCGGGAGCAGAGTGCTGGGCACTGGCAGGGAACTGGGTCCCGGGATGCAGGGGCTGGGTGTGGCCTCCTTAAACCTCGCTCTGGAGCCAAGGCCGGGGCCAGACGCCAGCTGGAACAAGCTGGTCTTGAAGGTCACAGACAGCTTGGCGGCCAGAGCGGGCACTGTGCTGAGGACAGCCTTTCGGGGCGCCTCTTGCGGGGGGGCGCCACCTCCTGCGGCTCCACCTGGCAGCTGGGCGGCATGACCACTGACCCTGGCCCTGGCTCTGCGCCCAGCAGGGAGAGAGTGTGGAAACACATCGCGGCTTCCTCCTCTCCAACACCGGGGCGCGTTTCTCCTCCACGCTGCTGCTCCTGCACCACTGTGCCTGCCAGAGCGGCAAGCTAGACGTGGACACCTGAGGCTCACGGGCAGTGTCCGCCTGGACTCGACAGCAGGGCGCCTCCTGGCTGTGCCCCTGTACACAGCCCTTGGCGAGGTGAGCCTCAGACGTCTGGGGGGTCCCAGCTCTTCCTGTCTGATGGCCGCTGCCTCAGTCTGTTCACCATTCAGTCTTTGGCGGCCCATGGCCTTTGCACGTGCTGTCTTCGCCCCTCCTTCTTTTCCCAGTGCCCCGCGGGCCACCCCCCTCCTCTGACCACACATGGCAGGCACCTGTGTCCAAGGTCTGAGTAGCCAACAGCCACGGCTGGCTGTCAGTCATTCCAGACAGGGGAATATTATTCAGCAGCAAAAAAATGACTCTTGAGCCACAAGGAGTGATGGAGGGAACTTGGGAGCATTTTGCTAAGAGGCCAAGCTGAAGTGGAGCTCTGCGTGATTCTGATGATGCTGTTCTGGGAAGGGTGAACGGTGGGGACAGTGAGAAGCTGATGGTGAAGGTGGCCGGGGCGGGGGGAGGGAGAGATGGATAGGCGGAGCCCAGTGGGTGTTCAGTGCAGCGGCGCTACCGTAGTGCACACATGATGCCATCTATCATTCAGGCTCAGAACCTGCAACGCAGAGCGGATTCAGTGTACTGTGGCCGTTACACACACATGAGGCATCGGTACTGAGGGCTCCAGCCCAGTGCGGGTCCCACTGAGACACTCCAGGCTGGCAGAAGAGGACAGTCGGGGGTCAAGGGTGGGAATTCTCTGCACTCTCTGTAAACCACAATCTCTAATAAGTAAAACCCATTTTTAAAAATTTGAAAAGAAATAACCACACCTGACCACAAAGGCAGGGGCAGGTCGCTTCCTGTAATCTCACACTTGGCTCTAATATTCACTTAGCAAGCCTCTAGCTGCGATAATGACACAGTGTAAACTCAAGCGGTAGGAACCGGGCCCACAGTGGCCAGGATCTCCTCAGCCCCCAGATAATGAAAACGCCAGCCCGGGAGGCGCTGTGGAACAAAAACAACGATTCCTGCCACCTCAGCACATAACCTTTACCTGCAGACACCAGGTGGGAGGGCAGGAAGTCACTACAACCCGCCCCCCGTGTTCCCCCCAGCAGACTACTCCAGCACCACCGAGAGGCAGCGTCAGCCCCGAAGGCTGCTCAGACCTCGCAGACTTCAGCGGCGTCCACAGACGCGTCCTGTCAAGGCCCGAGTGTGAAGAGATTGAGAAGAGGCTGCGCCACCCACGCCAGCGCTGTCTGGGGCTCACCTGCTGCTCTCGGAGCAGCCGCGGTCAGCTTGTCCACAATGGTCGTGGCTGCGTTCCAGTAAAACTCTGCTTGTCCACTGGACCTCATGCGTGGACCCCGGTCCCAAGCCCCAGCAGGCCAGCCTCTGCTGGAGCCCTAGTTTCCCCAGCTGTGTCCTGGCTGAACCCTCACACCTGGGTCCCCCCACTGTGGCTGGTAGACGGGTACTAGGAGGGATGGGGCCGGGACAGCCCCGTGTTGACTCTAGCAGAGGGACTCTGGATGTGTAGCCTCAGGCGGCTCGTGGGACCTATCGGAGCCACAGTTTCCTCCTCTGCAAAGTGGGGACCATCCCCGAGACACAGGGCAGATCAGGTGTAGTGCCGCAGGTGCTGCTGATGACCAGCCACACGGGAAGCATCGCACAAGTAGGCTGCGGGGGAGGCAGGCGTTTGCTGTATTCGATGGCTGGGGCGGTCAGATGGTGACTCCCAAGGTGTCCTCAGCACTGGGGGTGCAGATCAGCACCTCACTCAGTGGTGCCCCCTCCAGAAACCAGACGGACTCACCTGGACCCAGCCCAGGCCTCTCGGGTAGCTGAACCCCAAACCCTGCAGTCTGCATTGAAGGCAAGGCCAGCTCAGCTCCATTCTGCATCCTGGCAGGGACCCAAACTACCAGGCGGGGCACGTGTGGGCACCTGGTCCACACCCTGCTCGTTCGCCCTACCACATCCCCTCCCCAGGGCTGGAGAGGGGCCACGTCCAGCCTCTACCCACCGCTGCTTCCACTTGGCCCACTCCGAGCACAGACCCCACCAGGCAGCCGTGTCCCCATCCTTCATGGTGCTTTAAACCACCAGAAGCCTCTTCAGGAAACCACAGCTTCGTTCTCTATGTCAGAAGCGCAAGGCTCACGCCAAGTGCACCCCAGGATACTAAGACGACAAAGATGCTGGCACCGTCTGTTCATTCATCCACTCATTCATTCATTCACTCGCCCAACATGTAGATGAAGCCCTCCCCGATGCGCTGAATTGCTCCAGGACCCGAGGGCACAGTGAACATGCTGGACACCCTCTCCCGGGGTTCACACCTGGCCCCCAGGAACGTAACGTGGGTCACTCCAGCGTGGCCAAGGATGCGAGGATCACAGCGGGTCACGGGGCCCGGGAAGGACTCAGCCTGCTGCTGTGCAGACCTGTTCCAGGCAGGGCGACAGGTGTGCCGGTGGCCGGGCGGGGATGCGCCAGGCAAGGGGCGGCAGGGCAGGGCCATCCTCTGCCTCCTTCCCATGACTCATCTCCCACCATCCAGATGGCAACATGTCCGTTATTCCAGAACCCTTGCGGGTTTTCACCTGTCCACTTCTGCCTGTTGCCCACAATCCACGTTACATCCATCCCTCTGCAAGGTGGCCTCAGAGCCCCTCCGTGCCACACGCGCTACGCAAATGGCAGGTTTGGCACTCCGAGTCCCCTGACTGTGCATCAGCGATGTCTGGTGACTTTTCTACGACTGAGCTCCCACACACCCACTCTGGAGGGCCCAGTCTGCCCAGAACAGGCGGCAGGATGCCCATTACCACTTTCTCTTGAAGATCTTCCTCTCTAACCATCCCAGGAAGCAGCAGGCAACTCTGAAGAGAGGGCGGGTCTATGGGCAGGCCAGCCGCAAGACAGATCTGCTTGCAAGCACAGAGGGCTTCCTGGAGGAGGTGACCCGAGTGGCGGCTCCAAGGGCGGGCAGGCCCCTTCTGAGACAGGAGCAGGCTTGATTCACAGTGCGCTGGCCACATGGGTGGCTGTTGTCCACCAGCCTATCTGCCTCCCTCGCCCCAAGGGTCAGGTCTGAGAAGCTCGTCTGGTACAGGGCGCTGTGGGGGCCAGAGCTGGCCCTGTCCCTGTCCCCAGCACTCAGCCGGCACACTCGGTTCTCTCCCAGGGTGGAAGAAGGGGCTCAAAAGCACCCGCACCCCAGCGCTCCTGTTTCCCACCAACAGGCCTTGGGGCCGGCCCTCAGCACTCTCCTTCCGCGGGCGTCCTGGTTCTGAGTGGGTCCCGGCCGTGCGGCTCCCGCGCTGCGTGCTGAGAAGCCGTGCCAGGTCACACGCGCCTTCCTTCCTAACCTACTTAAGGGCTGCTGCTAATTATAAGCCTGGGCCAGGAGGCCGCTCCCAGAGCCGCTCCTGTTCCCGCCGCCCGGCGGGCTCCCCCAGCTGCGTCACCTGGCCTGGGCCACTGTGGATGAGACAGGCCACGCCCACCATGCCCCTCCTGAGCATCTGGCCCTCAGAACAGCGCCCAGGTCTGGAGTGGTCCGTGACCGAGCTGTAGAAAACCAGGATACACCACAGCAGCACCCAGCGCTGAGCGTGCCCTCCCACTCTGCCCCCGCCCGTGTGGCCCCCACACTGCTCTGTGGACCCCACGAGGGCAGAACCACCCGGCATCTGCCAGAGGCGCCCTAGGTCTGGGGCTCGTCGCCTCGGGTCGCACTCGCACCTCTCCATCCCGCCCACCTCCCCTGGCCCCACCCACCTCAGCACTTTCCCCACCCACCTCCGATTCCCCACCCACCTCTGCCGCACTGGCTCTTGATCGTACAGCATCCAGCGCCCCAGGCACGGCAGAAGGGCTGTGCACACTAGGTCTGATGGCCCCACTGTGTGCAGATAGGGGAGTTTGGAAAAGCTCAGGGTCACCTGACAGTGTTATGGCCCCCAGGAGCTCTGATGACACTGATGCCCCTGAGCACTTCCCAGGGCTGAGCGCAGGCCAGCGTCTTCGCCAGCTGCAGAGCCCTCGCCCGTCAGCTCCCTGCTCCAGAGAAAAGGGCAGGCTTCAGGCTTCACAGGCTCTAGATCTGCCTCCTGAAACCTGCCCAGCCCGAGAAGTTAGGTTGGGTGCACAGGACCCAGCAGCCTTGGGGTGCAATGTTTACCTTTCGGGCATTCATCCCCAAATAGGTCCTGGTCACCCCAAATGCCGGGCGAGTCAGAGGGGATAAAGCCCCAAATGCCCAGGCTTCCTGCAGGCCACTTCTCACCTAAACTAGCATCCCACAGCACTGGGAAGAGGACAGGGATTCTTCTCAGAGGCCTGCATCTGGTCCCTGCCACCAGCCCTGCGAGCTCAAACCTTGTGCTCTTGGGAAGGTCACTGGCCACCCACGGGAAGGTCCCAGCTGCCCTGCGCTCTTGCCAGTGTGGCAAAGGTCAGGGGGACAGGCAGGACAAGGGCAGACCCAGAGTGGCCACGGGGACGAGCTCATGGGAGGCCCCGTTACCCACCCACAGCCAGCCTGCCTGGAAAGGGAGCCCCAAATGACCCTGCTCGCCTCTGACCCCCCAGAGGACGCTCCTGACCCAGCACGGTTGGTCCCAAGTGTCCCAGTGTGGGCCGCCCTGAGTAGGGCTGGCTGGGGCTGCTGGGCACGCAGAGGTGGAAAGGAGCCGGGGAGCCCAAGAATCCATGAGGAAAGAGAGCTGAGGTGCGTTCTCCTGTTGTCCCCCAAGACAGGGGACAGGAGTGTGGAGACAGCGGTCCCAGGAGACCACAGAGCCCGCCTGACACGGGTTGAACTGTGTTCCCCAAAATCATACAGGAGGCTTGAACCCCAGACCTCAGAAGGAAACTGTACTAGGAGACCAGGCTTCAGAGGCATCGCTAAGGTAAGACGAAGCCCTCGGCATGCCCTGATGCAGCGGGACCGTGGCTCACCCAAAGGGAAACGGTATTTTCCTGCTGAAATACCACTCTGTACTTTATAAACGTGTGTATTTGTTATGTGTTAAAAATTCAAATGCTTAAAGAGATGGAAATAAATGCCAATTGCCTTGATTTGATCACTACGGTGTGTACATGTGTGGAACTATCAGACTTGCACCCCATAAATATGCACAATAAAATACAAATAACTAAGATTTAAAGGGAAAATATGGACACAGAGATGGACTTAGAGAAGACACAGCAAGAAGTCCACATCTATGCCTGGTGGGGGAGGGGCCCCCGGCTAGAAGGAGCCAGCCCTGAGATGCCTGGATCTGGACTTTGGGCCTTCAGGACCTGGAGGGGTTATGCGTGGGTTGTTCGGGCCACCTGCTGCATGGGGCTTCGGTACATGCCATCCGGACTTCACACCCCACACCCCCCGCCCTGGGTAAGGCGGGTGGCACGGGGCCTGGGACCTGCCTGCTTGCCACTCGTCCCTCTGACTTCCGTCTTCAAACTGCCAGTGTCCCGCCCAGGGCTGTGACCGCAGGAGGCTCCCCGGGGGATGCGGAGGGTGAGGGTGAGACCCGAAGCAGCAGCAGTGGCCAAGGCTCTGGTTTCGGACAGTCCTCAGTCTCTTCCAGCCACCCCACCCCAGCCACATGTCACTGCGCAGATGGAACGTCACCGCTGGGAGGGCAGAGCCCTTCAGGACCAGGGCATCGGATCTCACGGTGGCACTCTGGAAGGTCAGCGGTCAGCACGCGTCCAGCTGACGACACATGCACAGTGACCGCCAAGGCCTGGGTGGCGCAGACTACTGCGGCCGGGCCCTACCCAGTGCCTGTCCCTGTGTCACACTGCCTCGATGCGCCCTCGGTCTGATGGGGAGCAGGACGCACATCTGCGGCCACAGAGCCGGGTGCCAGGCCCTGGGGGATTCGTGATCCACACAGCCTTCTCTCGGTTCCTGTGCCTGGTCTGTGCCAGGCCCTGTGCTCGGCCGCTGTGCCACCGCCCTGCTCACCAAGCTGCAAATGGGCATACCACACAGCTGACACGGAAGCAGGCCCTGCCAGGGGCCCATGCAGCTCTCTGCTTCCGCTGAGACGGATCCATCCCAGGGGCGGCCCCTCTGCGGCCCCATCTCCTGCCCAGGCCTTAGTGCTGCAGATACCAGCACAGGCTGGGAGTCCATCCGCCCCCGCGCACTGTCACAGAGTCCAGGTGGCCCAGGAGAGCCCCTGGCTTGGAGTCCAGCATGATGGCCGTGAGGGGTCCAGAGGTGCCCTCGGCCGCACCTCCTGTCCCACGTCCCAGGAGGACACCATCTGCCTGTTTGGCTGGGGCTGTTGTAACACTGCCATGGACAAACAGGGGCTTCTCTGGCAGACACCATCCCTACAGCACACAGCGACAGCATCCGCCTGTGACTACTGCCCGGCACACACAGAACCTTCCCCTGAAGGAGGGACGCGGGATCCCATACGAAGACCTCTCTTCCACCGTGACACGGGCGGAGAAGCCCAGTGAGACAGGCGCTCCAGGGCGCAGCCGCAGCACCCGGCAGCCTGGGACAGGGCACTGCCACTGGGGCGGGGCAGAAGTGGGCCTGGCCACTGTTGGGCTGAGGCTGCCCCCCAATCTGGTTCCACAAGCATGAGGGAGCAGGGCAGGCTGGCAGGGGCAGCCTGGCTCGGGTGCATACCGCGATGCCGGGTGTCAGGTACCCCACCTGTCGTGGGCGCAGTGCGCACGTCGGTTCCAGTCCTGTCCCAAACCGGCATGAGAAGCACAATCGCTCGCAGGCTGCCAAAGCGCCGGAGGCTCAGCAAGATCACACAGCCAGAGCTGGCAGGGCGGGGCCGGAGCCAGCTCTCTGCCCCCTTCCTGGCTCTTCCCATGTCCTCCTGACCCTCTGGGCCAAGAAGGCTGGCACTGAGAAACCATTTCCTGAGTGTCTAATTAAAGCTGGGCACCAGGCTGCAGCCGGGGGAGGACAGCAGGCCGAGCTCTGTGCATCTGGTCCACACTCAGCTGCAGTGGCACAGCAGGCCGCTCCGTGAGCCTGGGCTTGGAGCGTCCGCTCAAGGGCATGGGGCGGGCACGGGGCAGCCGTGGGCAGGCAGGGCTCCTGCTGGTCTGCATAACCAGGCCCCGCTCAGCCCGACAGGCCAGGAGGCGAGGAGGGGACACTTTCAGGGACGCCGGCCCGGATCCACCACCAGCCTTGGGAGGCACGGGTGGCCCTGGGCTCAACCACAAAAATAACTTGGAGGAGACCCTATCAGTGCACAGAAGTCGAACACAACAAATCCCTGCTGTCCTCCTACTGAGATAACCAGCCCGGGCTGTGGATGGCCGTCCCGCCCGTGACTCCGTACGCCGGGATGTGACAAGGAGACACGACGCAGTATCGCAATGCAGCGTCTGAGCCCGTGCCCGGCCCTGCAGAGGTGCCAGGGCACATGCCTCCCTCCACTGCAGCACAGCGCCTGTTGCACGCAGTCCACTGTTTAGAACGTAATGTTGGCCAGTTTCTAGTACATTCACAGAGCTGTGGGTCCATCTCTGTACTCTAATGTAGAGAACAGTCGTCACCCCAAAAAGAAACCCTGTTTCACTTTTGGCCACACCCATCTCTCCCTCTCCCCACCCCACAACAACGGTCCGTGCCCGTCGATTTGCCTGCGCCGGGCATTTCTCACACACAGACAGCGCGTGGCCTCTGGGGACTGAGCTAGCCGTGTGGTACCGGCTCTCAGTGTGCCGCTCCTTTCCCCTGCCGAGTGCTGTTCCAGCATGTGGACAGAGTACATTCTGCGCGTCCAGCCGCCCGCAGCCGGACTTCAGGGCTGCTTCTATCCAGCTGTTAGGAACATTCGTGTGCACGTTTTGGGTGGTGTGTGCTTTCATTTCTCGGGGTACATGTGAGGAGCAGCACACTGGGTCACGGGGTCGCTCTGTTTAACAGTGTGAGGGGCCGCTAGAGTGTTCCAACTTTTCCAGCTCTGGCTTACCTGGCTGGTTCCTGCCTGCCAGCGGGGGTGACGCTGCCTCCCCTCCTCCAGTACTGGGGTTGAACCCAGGGCCTCTGCACTGACTGCACCCCCCGCCCTTTTAAACTCCTTGGGACAAGGTCTTGCTAAACCGTCCAGGCTGATGGTGAACTCGTGGTCCTGCTGCCTTAGCGTCCCAGAGTGCTGGGATGACCGTTGCGTGCCACCACATCTGCTGGCATTTCCTCTTGGTTTGTACTTCCCTGAGGGCTGATGACACGAGGGTACCTTCTTCCAGTCTGCGAGCTGTTTTCACTTTCTCTCTGATGCCTTTCTCAGCACAAATGTTTTTAACTTTGATAAAATCCAATTTTCTTCTAGGGTTTGTGTGCTTGGTGTCACTTCTTAGAAACTGTTGCCTAATCTGAGATAATGAATATTTATTATCTCTTTAGGGCTTTAACTTCTAGCTCTTACTATAATTAAGTTACTTTCCACAAATAGAATCTCATCCACCTTGCTGGTCTCCTTCTCGCCAGACACCGTCTTCCCCTCTGCGAGCCGGGGGCAAGGGGGCTTACTGCCCAGGCTCGAGGCAGTGGACACCAGCGCTGTGTCTGTATTGTTACTGTTTGCTCTCTGCCCTCCATATTGTTTCCGGCTGCGGGGCGTGGGAAGATGCCGAGCACCGGCAGCACGGGAGACCCGCCAGCTTCCGGCTTGGAAATTCCACTCGGGAAATGGACGCTGTCACCTGTTCTCAGCTCTGGGAATCCACTGGGCTGGGCTGGGTTGACACCCATCCCACGCCAACTCACCCTGCGTGTCCAGGAGTGACCGCGGTCAACCTGGGTCTGGCCAGTGTGGGGAGCTGCAGCCGTGCCCTTTGGGGGACAAATATGGAGTGTGGTTCTCTTCTGGCACCGGGGAGGAGGAGCCACAATCAGTGTTCTCTGCAGACAGGGCCCTCGAGGCCTCAGAGAGGGGCAGGTGTCTCAACTGCGGCCATGTGAGGTCAGGCGAGGGAGGGACCCGAGGCTTCCCTGGTTGGCAGCCCAAAGCCGCGCCTCGGTAACAACCCAGGGTCTGCAGAGCGTGGGTGCCGATACAGGAGACGACGTGGGCCCTGGCCCCCAGCCTGGGTAGACCCCACAGGCCAGAAAGGAGGAGGCTGGGGGGGGGGGCAGCCCGGGCACGGGCCTCGCGCCCCCGAGGAGGGACAATGGGAAGCCCCGGGCCCTCTGCTGTTGGGGTCCAGGCTCCTCCCATCCCCTTTCGTCACCCTCAGCCACAGCCACCTTGTCATCAAGCAGCCCATCAGCAATTGCTTGTTGTTTGTATCTGTGTGGCTGGACACACCCTGTTCCCTCTTAACACTGGAGAAGGGACAACTTGTGACATTCCTTAAAGCCGGGATCCTGGGCCCCCCCGAAGGGTGGCCTGGCAGGGCCCTGCTGGGAGCCACACTGCATGCTCTACATGTCCAGCAGCGTCCTGACCTCTCCCCGCCAGATGCCGGCGGTGCCCTCCCCATCTGTGACCTCACCGATGCCTCCAGACATGGTCAGCTGTCCCCAGGGGAGCAGCCCAGCCCTGGCCGGAACCACTTGCCTAAAGGGAAGAAGAAAGGACGGCAGGGCGGGGTCGGGGGAGGCCAGACAGATTGGCGGGACCAGTGACCTGGGCCCTGACCTGGGGGTGCCAGAGGCCAGTCGTGGCTCCAACTCCCACCGCCATGTGGCGCCGGCCCAGGTCCGCCCTTTCCCCGGGCCCCCGTGCCTTGCCTGTGAGATGGGGTCGCCCTGCTCCCACAGCACTGTCCTAGAGAACATCCCCAGGCCTGCATATAGCTGGTGCCCCAAGGTGCTGCCCTCCCCAGGGTCACAAGGCAGTCCGCCCTCGAGGCCTGTCCGACTTCCAGCTAGAAGCCAGACACAGGACCACCTCGGACTTTCCCTGTCCCCCCTCCGGGCACCCCGCTGTGCCGCCCCTCTCAGAGGCCCGTGCCCCCCCCCAGGCCAGGCCCCGGTGCCAGGGAGCTGTGGTGGCAGCTGCACGGGTGGAGCACTCTGCCGGGGCACGTCTCCCAGTGACATGCCGGAGGTCACGTGGCAGCTGCCCCCCACGGCCAAGGCAGGCGGGGCCGGGTCCTTCCCGGAACACCAAAATAGCCTCCACCACGCTGCTGTGCCAGACCTGCACCTGTTTCCCGATGTCCAGGAAAGGGACAGTTACTGACCCCCAAGTGCCGGGGAAGCTGGAGCAAGCTCACAGCCCCCAGTGGCCACTGGTGACAGTTATAGCTGGTACCAGTGCCCCAGGGCTGCCCTAACAGCACTTGTCTGTTCTCTCGCAGTTCTGGGGCACAGGTGAGATCACAGTGTGGGGCTCCCCTGCCTCCTCCAGCTCCATCTCCAGGAGGCTGTCTTCTGCATGTCTGTGGGCTTAGGGCCCACCCTGCTCCCTATGACCTCATCGGCAGCCCACCTTAATTACGTATGCAAAGCCCCACAGAAGGGCACATGCTGAGGCTCTGGGTGGACATGGATTGGGGGGGGACCTACTTAACCTACAACAAACAAAGTACCAGAAGGGAAACTGAGGCCTGGGAAGCTCCTGGGCAGCGAACAGCAGGGCTGGGCCCCGGCCACATCTGACTGACTGAGGCTCTATATTCGGCAGCTTTCTTGTTGCTGGGACACAATGCTCAATGCCCACAACCTAAAGAAACAAAGGTGCGATTTGGCTCATGGTTTCAGGGGATTCAGTCCATGGCTAGCTGCTCCAAGGCAGGAGCATCCCGGTGGACGGGTGTGGTGCAGCAGAGATAATCGGTTCATGGTGGCCTGGAAGCAGAGTAGGTCAACAGTGCCAGAGAGGAGGGGCAAGGAGCAGAGACAGACCCGAGGTCACGTCTCCATGACCACCCGGAGTGTGCTTTACCAATCTGCTAGGCATGTCTTAATCCAATCACGTGACCGTCAGGACTGAGCACTGCAGCACCCTAAGGGGCTTCCTGTTCTCCTTCCAGCTCCTGGCTGGTTCCAGTGTGAGTTCTCTGGAAGCAGAAGTGCTCTCTGGCCCCACGAGGCATGTGTGCACCGCGCTGGCCTTGGCCCCCAGCAGCAGCGTGACAGCTGCAGTCATCATCCTGCTAACTGGGCTCAAGGTCTGTGAAAATTGGAGCATGCTGAGAGGCTTTGGGGCAACACCCTTAAGCGCAAGTACATGTCAAACCCCCAACGAAATCGCCTCACCCAATCAGCTCTCCTAAAAGAATCAGGGAGCCGGCGGCCAGGCTGAGCACAGCTGAACACTGTCTGTACCCCTGGTCTGACTTCTGTTTGTCATGCTGTTGGAACCTCCACCTCTGCCCACCAAAGGGCTGCTGAGGAGCGGCCATCACAAGAGGAATCTCAAGGAATCTGTGCAATATTCCTCTTTGGAGACCACAGAATCCACAGTGGGCACAGAGTATGTGTTCAACGCAAAGAACTGGGCTCTGTATTAGTCACCTCTCTGTTGCTGCGATAAATACCTGACATACACAATTTAAAGGACAAAATGCTTACATTTGACTCATGCTTTCAGGGCTTTCAGTCCCTGGTCAGCTGGCTGCAAGGCAGGAACGTCATGGCGGAAGGGCGCGGTGGGGCCGGGGAGCGGAGAGACCAGAAAACAGCCAGAGAGGGAGGGGCAGGGCCAGACATAGACCCGCCGGACACACCCAGAGTGTGCTTTACTAATCCCCTGGGCTGCTCTCAAAACAGTCGTGTGGACCGTCAAGATGAACCACCGCGAGTGCCCCTTGTCACCTGGATGCCAAGTACTTTTGAAACCAAACTTCATCTGTAAGGAGAGCCAAGAATGAGGTTGGGAGTCCTCCGAAAGTGATGGAACTACCCCACATGCAACCAGAAACACACTAGCTCCTCTGCCAAAGTCTCACGGCTCCGGCACTGCTCAAGGTCCAAGTCCGGCATCCCCTCTGAGACTCAAGGCAAACTCCTACCTGTGGGCTATGTTATGGCTTGTGTCTGGATGTCCCCCAAAGTCTCATGCGTCACAGGTGGGGCTTTTTCAGAGGTGGCCAGATCTAGAGAGTGTGGTGCTAGGATTAAGGGTGCGTGATGACTGGTTTGGCGCCACCCTAATCCCGGCAGCCTGGACAGAGTATAAAAGGGTCGGAAAGAAGCTGCTAAAGTCCCCTGCTTGCCTGCCTGCCTCCTGCTCGCTGTGAGCAGTTTCCCCTCTGCCAGGCCACCCTGCCCTGGAGCCAGCCAACTACCAACCGAAACCTCTACAGACTGTAAGCAAATAAAACCTCCCCTTTAACTCTGGGTGTCGGGTATTTTGTCTCAGCAATGAGAAAAGTAACGAAGATGCCCTGAGATGCACCGGCTCGGGGTCAGCACACCCCTTCACTTAGAAGTCAGCAGTCCCACTGCTCCCTGGTCTGTGGGTAAGGCCGAGGGTCGACGTGAACAGTCTGCCCGTTCAGTGATTCACTGCCCGTCAGGACAGTGATGACGACGATGACAGCAGCTGCCCACTGAGCACTTAGCACCAGAAACTGAGGCAGTGGACGGCCTGGCAAAAAGCTTGCTTTTTACCCCGACGAGAAGGGGCAGCTGCTGACTGGTGTGCTGGGCGCTAGAAGGGAACCGCCCTCCGGCGACACCTCCCTGTGCCCACCGTGGGAGCACAGTGGGGTCCCAGGGGGGGTCCCAGGGGCCATGCATGCAGGCGGCAGCCCCAGAGGCCCTGGCAACGGAGAGCGCTGTGCCTTGACTGGGCAGCTGCCAGAGCCTGGGAGGAGACTTCAGGGTCCTGAGACTCCCAGGAGCAAGACGCTGCAGCCCAGAGACCAGTGTGCAAGAGAGGCTGCCGCTCACTTTCCTGAGTCTCTCTGCATCTTCCAGCTCGCTCCCTCACTCCCTTCTGCAGGCACCAGGCCTCGGGGTTGGTGTGGAGAGGGGAGAGGTGGCCCCGGGTCACTTCTGCCTGGAATCTGCACTCCAGGGAGATCACTGGATGTCCAGACCTGGGGGTGCAGGGTGGAGGGGGACTCCCCTGAGGCAAAGGGGGCTGGCAGGGGACTCTGGGCTTAAAGGGACCCCTGGGCTGCAGAGTGGGGGTGCAGCACGCTGGCACTGCAGGGGCAGGAGAGGGTGGTAGGTTAAGTGTCCCGAGGAGGCCTGCAGCTCCCAGCTTCCTGGGATGATGTGGTCTGGGACAGAGGACTTTGTCCCCACCCAGGAATGTCCTTGACCCCAGCAGGGAGCTCGGGAAGGCCAACGCCCCAGGGGTGAACAGTTGCTACCCTGCCTGCGATCACTGTCTCCTCCTGCACCAAAGGGTCCGCCCCAAGGGAGCACCTGCCTGCCTCCTCCTGGTCCGGCTCAAGAGCTAAGCCCTGACGGGCTCAAACTAATTTGAAATCTGCATAGCCGTCCTGAGGCCCTGATTGCTTGAGGGATGCGGACCTGCGCCTTGCCAGGTCCCGTGCCTTGCCAGGCTGCTGAATTTCTCGACTTGGGACTGTGCCCCCCCAGTCCTGCCCCTAGGTTGCCTCTCCTTCTCTGTCCGTCTGTCTGTAACCCCCTTCTGCCTCTCTCTCTCTTAGGACTACATGCGATGGAATTCAGGGCTCACGCTGATAATCCAAAATAATCTCCCATCTCAGTATCGTTAACAATCCCATCTGCAAGTCCCCTTTTCCAACTAAGACGACGTTCTCAGGTTGCAGGCACTGGGGACTGACAAATGGGGGGCCTTTCGAGCCTATCAGGTGCACCTGCAATTTAACTGGTATGATGTGTGAATACATGACAACATCTTGCAACACGGTACTCACCCTTAATGCCTGCCGTGTGCTCTGCTACTTTGTATTCAGTTCAAATTCTTATGTAAACCGGTGCGCAGCGACCCAGTAAACTGATTTCTGTGCCCGTGAATGGGTTGCCACCCACAGTGCAGGCAGTTCTGGCCTCACTTGCACAGCTGTCCCCGCCAGCGTGGGGGCAGCACGGAAATTATGAGGCTTTCAGGAAGTGACAGAGATGGGCTCTTCATGCACATCTCGGGGGGGGACCTCCACCCCAGCCCACTCGACTCGCCAATCTGCTCTTGGCCACCGTGCCTTGTGCCATCCCTCACGGCTACCTCCGAAGCTGCCTGCACCCCAGGACCACAGCGGTGGTGACCCGGGACTCACAGGACCCAGATGTTCCTCCATGAGATGAGGGTGTCTGGCGAAGGAAGCCAGCCGCTGGTCCTGTGGTCTGGCCCATCTAGTGGCTCAGGAGGGGGCTCTGCAGGAGAACGTGCCACGGTGCCGGGTGGCCGTGAATGCTCTACTTGCTCACCGGAGCACTGCCAGTGTGAGGCCCACCCCTTCTCCGGGCACCCTCAAGCCACATTTTAACACGATTCGCACAGCCTGACAGCCTCCACCCGTCAGCACCACCATCACCATGAGGCAGCCTCACAGGTCGGTGTCTATTGTCCAACATGCCCGGGACCAGAAGGGTTTCAGACTTCCTGTTTCTGAAAGCGTTTGGGTTTCCAGAAGTGTCTCCAATGTTGAAATCCTTGCATTTGCATGAGGAGGTATCTGGGACCCAGTCTAACCCTGAAATTCACCTCTGCACATAGCCCAGAGGTGACTGAACACCATGTCTTTAAATAGTTTGGGACATGAAACAAAGTTGCATGGTGTAGAATTTTCCATTTGTGGCATCAAGTAGCATTTCAGAGTTTTAAATTAGGGATGTCCAACCTTACCTTGTGTACTAAAATCTCCATTTCTAAGCTTGAGGTTGGGAGTTTAGCTCAGTGGTAGAGCACTTACTTAGCAAGCACAAGACCCTGAGTTCAAACCCCAGCATCCTCCCCAACCCCACCAAAAAAAAGAAGCAAGCAAAATCCAGGGCTTACAAAGCACATGGTAGAGATTTTCTACATGACTTGAAGCCAACATGACACAGACATTTCTCTAAGATCCTAGAGCTGTGGGTCTGCAGGGACCTGGGGCAGAGTCCAGCCCTGAGGAAGGAAGCCCAGTGCCCAGCCTGGCCTCTCCTGAGCTACCTCTGGATGCCTCCTCCTGGTGCCCCGGACCCCAGAGAAAAACACACTGTCACTGCTGTCTGCTCACCCAGCCCTGGCGACAGCCCACCCCACAGAGCTCAGGCCATCCTGGGTTTGCTCCAAGATCCACTTCCAGCAGTCATGTGAGCTCGGCCCAGTGACTTTTCCTCCTGGTGCCTCAGTTTCCTTGTGTGTTTGGTGGGGATGGCTGGTGCCAGGGCTGCAGGGAGCCCAAATAAGATGATGTGGGTGAGGACACTGGCACCTGTCCAGCACATGGCGGGCATCTGGGAACAACGGCTTTCTCTCCCAGGTCCCAGCTATGTCTGTTGTCACAAAGTCCCCAGACTACAGGCTTCAACAACAGAAGTTTGTCCTCTCATGGTTCTGGAGGCCAGGTATCCCAAATCAAGAGGGTGGACAGGGCCAAGTCTTGCTGAGGTCTGCGTGGGCTTCTTCCTGGCCTCTGAGGGTTCATCTTTGTTGCCAACTTGATGGGCTCAGGAGCTGCCAAGGGGTGAGTAGAGCACTCCTGGGCATGTCTGGGAGTCACAGGAATGTGACCTTGGGGTCCATATCCAGTCCCTCGTTCCTTCCTCTTTTGGCACTGTTCCCCTGTGCCCTACTTCTTGGCCACCATGAACTAAAGAGGTGGCCTCTTCCACCAGGCCTGCCCACCATGATGTTCCTGCCCAGAGCCAGATGACCATGGACAGAACCCTCTGAAACCGTGAGCCAAATTACACCTCTCCTTTAAATTACAGGTATCTGTTATTGGGTCCCAGCTTGGGAAAGCTGAGCAATACACTTCTTCCCAGCTTTGCTGGTTGCTGGAGCTCCCTGGCTCATGGCTGCATGGCTCCAACCTCCACCTCTGCCTTCATGGGACCCCTGCTGGGTAACCTTTCACATGACCTCCCCTCTTCTGCAAAGGACACAAGTCAGATTGCATGAGGGATCCCCCTGCTCCAGTGCAGGGCCTCCCACCAGTCCCCATCCTTCCCAGACTGACCTCCAGGTTTCCCACCCAGAAGGCCATCTTTGGGGGCTCGTGAGGTCCCCAGATGGAGACCAAGCTCCTCATTCCAGATTCAGAGACACCCTAAGAAGGGCAAGGTCCCTTCAGCTCTGATCTCCCAGGCTCTGAACACCCAAGGGCCACCCACCCTCACTGGTGCCCACACACACACCAGCCCGTACCGTGGCTCCTCCACAGCACCTACAGGACAATGTGTAGCACAAATGCCCCTCACAATGGCAGCTCCCGGGGCCTCTAGGGTATCCAGAAGCACAGGCCATCGGGAAACACCCAGGTGTTAGATGGTCAGCTACTCGGGCAGGGTCCCCGCCTGTGAAGTGGCGCCCTGAGAGCAGGGACGGCCTGCAGTGCCGGGCACAATGCACAGGCTCTCGTCCCACATGCAGCTGGCAGGCTGGTGGGGGTGACAAGTGACAAACAGCCAACACATTCCCAGCCCAGCTGGCTGGTGGTCAGTGAACGTGGGAGGAAGTGGGGGGCAATATGCCCAGCTACTCGGGTGCCCTGAGGTCTCTGTGGGGAGATGACATTCACACAAAGACTTGGAGGATGAGGAGGAACTAGAGAGAGCAGGGCCAAGTCCAGTGGAGGGGACAGCAGGGAAGAAAGCTCCGATGTTGGAAGGACAGCGAGGTGAGAGGAGGCTGGGCGACGCCAGGACCATGCCTGCAGGACCTTCTCACGGGACCTCAGGCAGAGCTGGGGCCTGAATCAACGGGGGGACTCACAGAGCCCTCCCCACGCCCCTCTACCACGCCGTCCTCTGTCCCCAACACCCCCACCCGGGGCAGGAGACTGCCTGTCCTGCTGTCCCCAGTGCACAGGCCTTCCAGGTCCCTCCTGCCGACACAGCCTGTCCGCCCCTCAAATCAACACAGACTAGACAGGCAGCCAGACAGAAAAATAAGCACAGCAGAGAACCCACAGACACACAGGCGTGCGGGCTCCTGCGCGCCCCTTTCCTGTGGGACTGGCGAATACTGAAAGGCAGATATGACCTTATGCTCACTGGGATGGGGGGGACGAGGGACCCTCATGGCCCTTTGGGGGAAGGTATAAACAGAGGCAGAAATCGTTGCTGTTTACCAACCTCACATCCAGGAACAGCTCTTACCCTCCTGTGTGCACACAGCTCAGCAGTGTCCATGTAAGAACGCAGAAGTGTGACCTACGTGGGAACCAGTGGCAGGTGCCTCCTGGTGGGCATAGAGGTGGGACACAGAGCCCTGAGGTCTCTCCATGGTGCCCAGCCTGGCTCAGGCAGAAAGACGGCATCCAGCTGGCAGAGAGGCCCAAGCCATGAGGTCCACTTAAAATCCTTTCCCAAAGTATATTATTTCAAAACTGGGGAAAACTAACAGAGAATGAAATTCCACAGGACACTGGATGCAGCCTGATTCACACACTTCCTTTCAACGATCCCAGGAAATAAGCTGCAGAACAGAGCTGGTTCCAGGGCTCAGAACTGGATCAATGACTGAGCCAGCCCTCTCCCCTGGGGCCTCAGTTTCCCCATCTTCGGACAGAGCTGGTAAATACATGGTCGCCCTCAAGGCCTGCCACCTGTAGCTTCCTCCAGCACCTGTAGCAGTCCTGGCCAATCAACCACCCATCTCTTCCCCGGTGAGTCCCACTCCCCATCCCGGGAGTCCCTGGTGCCAACGAGGTGGAGGCAGGGAGGGTGGAGAGAGCACAATGCACACAGCCACTGGGCATGACCCCAGAAAGATGAGCCATGAGCGCCAAGCATGGATGGTCCCTGCCCAGAGCCCAGCACCAGCCCAGAGGCTGCATCTTCGGCAGCTGACCCCACCCTGCCAGCCTCATTTTACCCATCTGCACTTGGGAATGGGAAGAAGACCACCTCTTGGGGGCCAGGAACAGATATGCGGGGGGGGCAGCGATAGTGCTGTGTGTGGGGCTCCAGCATCCCGCCGTTTCCAAAGCCAAGGAGAACCCCGCTGTGACACTCTCCCCCACTGTTCCTGGGGCCACTGAGGCTGATGGCTGTGCACAGAAGGCCTACCTGGTTAACAGACTTGTGACCCGTCTTTTTTGCTGTTGTTTTTTGTTTCTGTAAGTTCCGTGCATCTTGTTGATAGATCCTCAGTGTCTTTTTTTGTCTCGTACACCTTGTTTATACAGCGAGGTCATTTTTGCTGATTGTGCTGCACAGCATAGCGCTGCAGTTTTGTATCGTTACACATCGCAGTGCTGCATGTAGGAGTCGGGCGGAGCAAAGCCAAGTCATCCGGTCGGAGTTTGCTATGACCGTCTCTGTGTTGTGAATGTTGGAATGTACGCACTCTACACAACTCGTCATTAGCAACCAATTCACTTAATGACCTAGTCCCGGAATGTCTTTAAAGTCTCCTGGAGAACATGCGGGTGGGGCTGTGCCCCAGGGACACTGGGCCCCTCCTTAATGTCCCTTAGTGGCCAGCACAGTGGGCGCCTGGATGTGAGAAGAGTGCTGTGCTCCTTCCCACGACGTCTGGGGTGGCCGGCAGAGACAGGGAGCCAGGAGAGGGCAGACACTGACCGAGGGCAGAGGAGGCCTGGGCGGCCAGCACAGAGCCTCCCCGACCTCTTTCCTCCCCACAGCCAATGGCAAAGCCCGCCGCCCGCTCCTCCCCAAGGTGGCCCAGCCTGACCTCAGGCTCAGCGAATGCTCGTGCTGCCTCTGCCCCTCGCCCTCCCTGCCAGGCCTCGTCCTGTCCACACAGTCCCACCCTCCTGCAAGACACATCAAGGTGGGACAGTGCCTGGACCCAGGACAGCCAGCCCTGATGCGAGACACTGTGATTCTTCAAGCCGTGTGACTGCGGCGCCCCCATCCCCCAACCCAGAGCCCCAGTCTCCCTGAGGATTCCCACAGGACTCTCGCAGGTCACAGCCAGCTCCCAGGAGGGCTGGCCCTGTGCAAAGGCCGGCTGTGAGCTGGCCCCCAGCGAGACCTGCAGTTAATTACAGGCCCTCTTCCGTCTCGGCAAACCACAGCTACCAGCCTCATGAGCAGCTTCCCCTGCGGCTCATCGCCATCCACCAGGAAAGTGGCCTGCGCCAGACCCATTAGTACGACGTCGGCAAAGTCCACATCTGAACAGTCTGCCTCCATCAACAGAGTGGGAGCAGGCTGGCAGCACACGCCTGTGATCCCAGCACTCCCTGGGGAGACTGAGGCAGGAGGACCCAGGTGAGTGGAGGCTGGGCTACACAGTGATTTCAAGGTCTGCAGGCGGGTCCCTCCTGGGACCCTGTTGCTCCCAGGAGCCAGATCTTAAGCAAAGGAGAAGCTGCAGCAGGGCGCCAGTTCACCCCACGGCCTCAGGCCCATCTGGAGACTTCTTCTGTCTGTGTGTTTGGGGACAGAGTTCAAAGGTCCTGCCTGAGCTTAGAGGGGACACAGGACAGTGTGTTGCCACGTAAGACAACACGCTCTGGGGACAGGGAGAGGCCCAGAGGGGGCTGCTGCCGGGAGGAGGGGAACAGGCCACTGTGCCACTGTGTCACAGCATCCCAATGGGCGTGGCAGCTGGTGACAAACTCACCGCCTCCAGCCATGATGTCCAGCGTGGGCGCCCTCCTCCCGAGGTGCCGTGGGCGCCCTCCTCCCGAGGTGCCGTGCCCCTCATCTGCAGCACTGGGAGATGGAGGTGCTATTCCTGGCACAGCCAAGCCTCCTTCCAGAACTGGGACAGAGAGGCCCAGGCGGCCGCCAGGGTCCCCACGCTGGCTCGAGCCCTTCTCTGCATCTCTGGCTCTCATGGTCTGTGTGATACTGAGTGTCAACCACCATGGCCGCCTGCGCCAGCTGGGCTCTGCCTGCCTTATGTCACTGCCCAGCGTCACCCAGTCAGGGCTGGGCAGAGACCCCAGCACCCAGGGACCACCATTCTCCACCTTCAGACACGGAGGGGACATGTCCTCACCATTCAGCCTCATGGTGGCCCTCACCGCCCCAAGCCCAAAGAGCTACAGCACCTAAAGTCGTCCAAGCTGGGCGTGGTGGCACACGCCTGTAATCCCAGCACTCTGGGAGTTGAGGCAGGAAGATGGTAAATTTGAGACCAGTCTTAGCAATTTAGCAACATCCTATCTCAAAATAATAAAATAAAAAGGGCCCAGGATGTAGCTCAGTGCCAAGGCCCTAGATCTAAGTCTGGCAAAGGAGGAAGGGAGGGAGGGTGCTTCTGCCAGAGCTCTGTCCTGAGGGGTGCTGGTGGGCCGCAGGGTTGTAGAGCTGCAGGGCTGACGTCCCTGGGTGCGGGGGCCACACGGTGGGCAGAGGGCCCCAGGCTTTTGAACCAGAAGCCCACCTGCCTCCTCTCCTGCACAAGGGCGAAGGTGGGCGCCAAGGGACAGGTCCCCTGAGGAAGTCACCCATGTGGGCCCAAGGAGCCCCAGTCTGGGGACGGGCGGGGCCAGGGGGCGACAGCTCAGCAGACAGGGAGGGGACGGGCTGCGGCCTTGACACCGGCCCAGCCACGCCAGCCCTCCACATTTCTTTCCCCCCTCCTTGGCTGAACACCTGGAAAGGGACATCAGTGTCCCCAGACCCTGCTGCACTGTGCCACCTGTGTGGCAGGAGCTGGAGATCCTGGGCCCACCCGGTCCCATCAGAATGGCGGTGTCACCCCCATCCCACCCCGGTCTTCACAGCCTCACCCAATCACAGCACTGCGGGATGAGCAAAGGCTGTGGAGCCTGGCAGGGACTGTGCAGGGAACCTGCCACGGGCCCTGCTGCTGCCCAGGCCTGGACGGGGCACTGAGGAGGTTGTCGGGATGCCCATCTCCCACCCTTTTCTGCTTGACTCCCACGTGGCAGTGTGCTGCCTCCTCCAGGAAGCCTGCCCGGATTTCTCTCTTGGACCAGGTTCCTGAACTGAGTGTCCTCTGCCCTCACGGCTCCCCTGCCCGACTCACGCTGAGGGCTGCTGCTGGCTAGAGGACCCGCTGTCTGTGGCACTGGTCGGGCCAAGCTTTCACAGGAGGCCAGTCTGGATGGGTGACATTTCTGGCGCCAGTCACCCCAGGGAGAGGCGGGTCCTCACAGTGGAACAGGCCTATGGGGAGGCGCCACACCCCTGCAGGCTGTCCTCTGGGGCTCCCGGCCACATTTAGCAGCAGACATTTCCTCTCGCCAGGCCCGCAGCAGAGCCCTGTTGAGACCCACAGGCCTCAAGGTGCCCTGGGGCCAGGATGAGGATCATCGCAGGGCAGCAGCCCCGGGACCGGATGTGGGGGCAGAAAGACCCCGCCAGACCCCAATTTCCAATATGACGTCCTTTCCAAGTTGCAAAGCCCCGGGGCCGTGGGTCACGTTTTGAGTAAGACAAGGGACAGTTTCTTGACAAGTCTCTTCCGGAGTCCACCCTGTCCATCTCCCCCAGTGATGACATCGTCCCCACGCGCTCCAGCGTCACAGGCTGTGGACAGAACCAGGACAGTGGAGGAGACGTGCAGAGCGGGCTGCACACGGGCAGCCGTCCCAGAAGAGGCTGACCTATATCCTGGACCACAGACAGCAGGGTGGAGGGACACAACGCAGAAGAGGCTGCCGAGTGCCAGCACATGCCCTCCTCCCACCAGCCAGGCAGGCTTCCCCATACCACTCTGCCTCAGTCTCCCCACCTGTACAATGGGTGAAGGACGAGAAGCTCGCCTGAGCGTTTAGAAGGTAGAAAAAGCCCTCGTGGATGAAGGGACACAGGAGACACAGGTATGGAAGCCACCGTCCCCAACGGCTGCAGAACTTGAAACTTCCCCCATCTCTCCAGCCAAACGACCTTGGGGACTCTGGGGACGATGACATCAACAGGCTGTGTGGGGCTGGAGGTGGAGCCTAGACGCGAGCTCAGGTTCCGAGCGACTCTGGAGGCAAACTGACCGCTCCCGGGGTCCCGGCTGGTGGCCAGAGCTCCTGAGGCCGCACATGCCCGGGATATATTTAGCTCTCTGTGCGGCCCGCCAGCTGCAAGCACTCTGCGGAGGGTGAGGAATTTCAGAGCTGCGCCTCACTCCTCCGGAGCAGAGTGCCCTCTTTTTATAACCGTGGACGAAACTGTCACCAGGTCTCACGCACGCGCGCGCGCGCGCGCACACACACGCGCGCGGTTTTGATCCCTGTGCCTGTAACGCAGCATCATCACCCGCAGCCCTGGTGACAGTGAACATCCGCTCGCAAAGCAGAGAACGCCGTCCCCACAGCAAGACTGGCTGGAGCCAGGAGTCTGACAGCTGCTCTCCAAGGGCATGTCCCTGGGACCTCGTTCTCAGCAAAACCCTGTCACTCACACGTCCTGGAAATGAGTACACACTAGACACGAAACAGGCCACATGCTGTGGTGCCTGCCTGGAATCCCAGCCACTCAAGAGGCTGAGGCAGGAGGATCGCAAGTCTGAGGCCAGCAAAGGCAAATTAAGAAAGTCTCTGGATTTTAGCCCCAGTCCTACAAAAGAAAACAAAACCAAAAACGAAACAACCCATAAAACAGCAAAGCACTAGGAACAAAGGAAAAGTTGCCCATAAGGCCAAATAAACATCTTGATAGATTTTTCTTCATTTGTTCTGAATATTTTAGAGATTCAATTGTGCACAAATTCTGTCTTGCATCTTCACCTAGCACCAGCATTGAGGTATACATATATATATACTTTACTAACCCTTCATAGTCATTCAAACGACTGAGTAATATTCTACCCTTCATCAGGCACCCTCAAAGTGCGGCCAGGAATCCCTGCTGGTCCCCTGGACTCTATCGGGGGCTTACGGGATTGAAACCCTTTACAGGACTAAGACGTCGCTTCCTTTGGTCACTGCTCTGGACTGCAGCTGAATGTCCCCACACGCCATGTGTTGAAGCTCAGTGCCCGAGCAGCGGAGCCCAGCGGAGGCTCTTGGGTCTGGGCGACGTGACAGGACCCCGGCCCCTCCTCTCCCTTCACTGCTTCCCCTCCACAAGGTGAGCGGTTTTCCACATCGCCCGCTGTCCTCCACCACCCACCCGCCAAGACCCTGAGAGCGGTGGGTCTGCCCAGGGGGCCCAAAGGCCTCAAAAGCCCCAAGCGGGGAAGGCGAGTGTCTTGGGTGTTTTATTGCAGCAACAGAAAGCTGCATGACACAGAAAGTTGGTACTGGGCGGTGCGGCTGCTGGTGGTAGCTACAGATAGGCAGAGGAGCCTTCCAAATGGGCTTAGGGGAGGCCTTCCGGAGCACCTGGAGTGCGGGACAGAGCAGGCTGGGGTGCTGAGCCACAGTCTAGTGGGGCCGTGGGGACCTGGACGCCGAGAAACACAGGTCATGAAGTCCACGCCGAGGAGGTGGGAATGAGGATCCAAAGGGCAGTGGATGGAGGCCACCCGGTTACACCCTGGCAGGAGCACAGCTGCCTTCTGCCTGTGCCCCGACAGTTCACGGGAGGCTGAGCTGGCAGTGACCGGCGGTGGACCGGTTCGGCCGGCGGGGAGATTACGAGGCACCACAGCACCCAGGCCAATGCACGAACGCTGCTTCCAGCCAAATGCAAGTGAGGCCCCGGAGCAGAGGGGTGGGCAGACAGATGTGGAAAGGGTGCAGCATGGTGAGAAGAGGTGTGTGTGACGTTTTGGCTGGAGGGCACAGCGGTGGCTCTGCTGAAGGGCAGATGACCCAAGCGCCCTCAGGGGCTGTTATGGTTTGTGTCTAGATGTCCCCCCAAAGCCTCATGTGGTAAGAGATAGCTGGATCTAGAGTGTGTGATTACTAAATTGATCCATTGATCGGTTTGGCATTGTTCTGCTGGGATCAAGGATGTGAGACTGAAATTGGGGGCGGGAGTGCGGGCCGCCCTGGGGGCAGGTAGCCTAGATAATAGATACAGGAAGAAGCTTAACTAGCTGCTTGTTTGCATTGCTTATTTGCATACATTCCTTGCATTTCCTCACTTTACTTTGCTGCCGGTCGGCTGCCGGTCTGCTGCCTCTGCCATGCTGCCCTGCCTCAGACCCAGCGGACTATAGACTGAAACCTCTGCAGACTGTGAGCTAATAAACCTTTCTTCCCCTAACTTTGGGTGTCGAGTATTCTGTCCCAACAACGAGAGACAAGTAACTAAAACAGGGGCTCAGAGACAGAGACATGCAGGTTTGTCTCAAAGGCTTTGCAGGGCAGAATTTTTCAGCAAAGAGCCCCAGGAAGCCCTGTGTGGGTACCCAACACCACCTAGAGGTCTGCTTTCCCATTCTTGGCCACGAGGCACTCAGAGGCCTCTGCAACCGTGGTTCAAGGGGCCCAGGCCCAGTCTGCACTGAGAGCAGACCTTGTGTCCACCCGAGGCTGGCTGTGCAGCTGTGCGGGATGCAGGGCTGATAGGGTCAGATGGCTTCCACTGAGACTTCAGTGGAAGTCCAGGAGGCCAGGAGTGTGTGTCCCTGCAAGAAGCCCCCAAAGGGCAAGGGACAGAGTGGTGGGAGTGAAGCTGAGGCTTGGAGAGGCCACAGAAACCTCCAAGACTGCGAGACAGCGGGGCCTTTTCCCTTTACACACAGATTACCTTGAGTGTTTTGTTACAGTGATGGGAATGACTAACATGGTCCCTCTCCCTCCTACAGTGGGATTTGCAGCAGCTATGTGACATGTCACCTCACAATGGCTTGAATGCAGAGCCAGTATCAGAGTCCAGCTATTGTGTGTTAAGCCATATACCAACAAGGTTTGCAAAAGCAACGCCACATCCCACACAGCATGCTCCTAGATTGACATGCAAAGGGTTTATCACTCCTTTAATTCAGCAATTTTTAAAAGAAAAAAACCCTTTTAGCACATACCTGTCATCCCAGCACTCTGGGAGGCTGAGGCAGGAGGATGGCAAGCTCAAACCCAGCCTGGGCAACTTAGCAATTTAGTGAGACTCTGTCTCAAAATGAAAAAAAAAAAAAAAGTGGGCTGGGGATGCAGCTCAGAGAAGGCCCAGGGTTCAATCCCCAGTACCCCCTACACACATGCATGTACAAACACACACACACATACACACACACACACACACACACACATTCTGTTTCACTTTGTAATACACTAAATATCAATCCAGAGAATTTACCCAGACAAAGGCTCTTGGGGTCATCAGTAACGTTGAGTCCCATGTCCTGGGGGCTGCTGCTCTGGATGGATGGTAACTTAGCTGGCCAGTGTCCTACGCTATTTCCAACTGAAGCCATCGGTGGCTGAGCACAGGCCAGCAGTGTGTCCCAAGCCTTCCTGAAGAGGATGGGATCCCGGAAGACCACAAGCTCAGACACAATCTCAGAAGCGGCCGAGCCCTATCCGCAGGCAGGTGTGTCTAAGGCTCTGTGTGCCACTCCCACCTGCTGCTCCCTGAAAGATCGCACAAGCAGATGCTCCTAGCGGCAGCGTCGAGCTCACAGGATCTGGCGTGTTTAAATTTAGCTGATTTAAGGATAAAATATCTGTCCCACGCGAAGCCTCGCTCGCACCTCAGCCAGCATAGAGAAACCACGAGGAGGACAGGATTGACCCCCACAACAGAGCGCTCCAGAAGTGCTGGTGGCCAGCTGGATATGGCCTGCAAAAGAGGCCCTGGGCAGCCCCTGGAACCTGTGTGTGTGGTGAGATGGGGGCAATCCTGGACTGCCGGGTGACCCGATATTATGGTTGATATCTAGGTGCCCTCCAAAGCCTCGTGCCATTGTAGGCAGGACCTCTGAAGGGTGACTGGATCGCAGGTGAGCTGTACTCATTGGTGGATCAGTCCACGGAAGAGTTTACCACTAAATGTGACATTAGGAGGCGAGCTTCGTCAGAAGTGATGGGTCACCAGGGCCTGGATGGGTTCATCTCCCTCCCGGCTCCTCGCTTCTCTCTCTACTTCCTGTCCCCCATGCCCTGGGCAGCTCTCCTCCACCAGGCCCCTCTGCCATGACATCCTGCCTTGGAGCCAGCTGACTGAGGACTGAAACTTCTACACTGTGACCCAAAACATATAGCAGCCACCAAAGCAGGAAGAAGCAGCACGATTCTTCCTGGGGTCATGGGGATGTGACCCAACTCCTGATGTCAGCCCAGAGGGCCTGACTTTGGACTCTGGCTCCAGCGGGGAGGCAACTATGTGCTCACCCACCCCGTGTGGTTCCCGGTCACGGCAGCAGGGTTGCCGGTCAGGACCCTTCCTCAGAACAAGGGACCGGGTGACCTCCTGAGCCCTGGATGGCTGACTGGGGCACTGTCTGCAGGCCCCCCTTCCTTTACTGCGAGTGTTGTCCGTCACCAGTCACCAAGAAAGCCATCCAGGCCCCTGTGTCCCAGCAGCCAGACTGCCAGCCCCAAGTCCACGTGTCCCTGGGAGGCTGAGGAGCCCTGCACCAAGGGACAAGGACCAAAGCACACCAGAAGAAAAGCCCTGGTGGGAGCCACCACACCCTCTTCCTTCTAGGAGGAGAGTGTGCGGGGACAGGGAGGTTCTGTCGGAAGGCCTGGGGTCCCCAGGGGTGCAGGAACTGACGGGAGGAAAGTGCGGACTGCCAAGCGCACTCCAGGCAACAGGAGGTCTGGGGACCAGCAAGGCCACCCCACGCGCTCTGACCCCATCAGCGGCCAGCAGGGTGGCATCTGGGGGCACTGAGCTCTTGTGGACATTTGTCATTTTGTGACCCCTGCAGCCCTGCATCCCACAGGGCACCCCAGTCCTGGGCAAGCGGAAACAGGTGGGTTTTAGAGCTGGAAGGAGTGGTGGATTGGAACAACACACAGGAAGTGCGTGCTGTAAGAGCAGCATGGCGGGGTGGCGGACAGTGACCGGCTCTCTGCCAGTGTCTTGGGCCTCGGCTCACAAACAGGCCTTGGACTCAGGACTCAATCCGCTGCCACTTCCCCCAGGAAGCCCCCCTCGATCCCAGGCAGAAGGGATTCCTCTTGTCTCAGCCCCTTTCTGTCTCCTGCCTGGTTCTGGTGACACTGGCTGCCTGCCACCTAGGTTGTGCCCTCCCCAGGGAGGTAACCAAGATGACTCGGTGTCTTCAGCATTCTCCACACCTCCGGCACAGCACTCAGCACCCCAGAAATGCTTCTGAAATCCCAGATGCTGCTTGGCCTGGGGCAGGAGGGCAGGAGGGTTGGTGGGTAGAGACGCACGGAGGTTCTGCTCAGAAGCAGCAGCGGATGGGGGGGCGGGGCAGAGGGAGACCAAAGAGGACGCTGGGGTGCCACAGGCCCCAGCAGGAACAGGATTCTGGAGTCAGCACAGGCAGCTGGGGACCGCAAGCCTCTGGGGCTCAGAGCTGACCCTGACGCAGTGGAGGGGCGCTGCTGCGTCCCAGGATGGTGAGTCCAGCAGGGACTACACGCATCTGAACCAGGGTGGCCCAGGACGATCCTCGGAGGGCGCGACAGCTGGCAGCACCTCTCTGGCAGTGGCCTGGGGAGGGCAGCGGGCACCGTCTGTCTGCTGTGTGGCGGCTGCTGTCACAGAGGTCTGAGCCGGGTCCCCAGGACAGAACCAAGACTGGTGGGCTGGTACCCCCAAGGCTCCAGCAGAACCCTCGTCCCTGCCTCGTCCCCTCCCCAGCCCCGGTGCAGGGCACGGCCGAGGCTTCAGAGCCAGCGGCAGGGCGGCTTCGATCCTGACCTCCTGTCTGTCACCATGAGGACCCCGTGGGCATGTCCTGGGCTTGTAACCCAGGAAGACGTCCCCATGGCAAGGTCCTTAGCTCAGCACATCTCAACTGTCCCATTTGCCATGAGAGGTAATAGCGACAGGTGCTGGGGATTAAAATGTGGGCACCTTTAGGGGCCATCACCCAGCCCCCACACTGGGTGGGAGGGTCTCAGAGGGGGTGTGACCAGCCGCTGGTCACACAGCATCCAGGACCAGAAGCATCCCTGGACCCTGCGTTCAGAGGACAGGACAGGAGGGACACCAAGGCCCCGGAGCGCAGGAGAGCCTCGTGGTCCCCAGGCCCCCCAAAGAACCCAGAAAGGGAGAGCAGCAAGGACAACACTCGGTGTCCAGCAGGCCAGTGACTGGTGGCTCAGGGGATGCGGGAGCATCGCAATAGCTCTGGTCCTGGAGGGCGGCGATGGCTGGACACGGAGGCGGCCCGGATCCAGGCTGGGGCCAGACCAGCCCCGGGGCTCCTGGGAGCCACCAGTGTGACCCACCCAGGCCCCCTCTGTGTCAAGCCTCACCTCTGGGGCCCCTCGCCGGCAGGTGTGGGGAGGGGGAGGGGCGCCACGAAGTGTCTGGAACTCACTGTCAAGGTCCCCGAGGGTCCTTGGACCTCTTCCTCCTTGGCGCCTCATGCCCACCACCTGGCTTCTGAAATGTCATTTTCCACGTAAGATGCGGGGACACTGACATTCCAGGGAAGGAGGGGCAGAGAGCAGCTGTGTGTGCCTGACCCAGAGTGACAGCGATAGGAGGACAAGCCGGGTGTGGACCCGGTTCCGTCCAGCAGACGCACAGGGCCGGAGCCTGGCCGGGGCATCTCTACAAGCATGAAGAACTCGGCCTCCACACGCACAGTGTGTGCCCACAGAGGCAGGTGGGCTGCAGCTACCGCAGAGAGGGAGCTTGGCTCCAGACAGGTGACATCACACCCAACGAGGACACAGCCGCTGGCACCCCTGCAGCTGGAGGGCCTGGAGATCGGGAGGCGCAAACAGGACTGAGCAGAGCCGGGCCAGGAGCCAGGCGGCAGAGGGCAAGGAGCTGGGACCACCTCGGGCTGTCATGGCGCCCACATGGGCCTCACGAAGGGGACCCCGGCCTGCCCCCAGCCCTGGGGGTGCTTCCCTCGTGACGCTGACCACCCACTGGGCCCTGGGCACCCCAAACAGCTCTAAGCCTCAGAGCAATCCTGAAAAGCAGGGTCAGCTCATTGCATAGGTGGGAAACTGAGGCAGGCTCGGAGGAACACAGGCAGCGGCGGGGCCTGGGGCCCAAGTGGCTGACAAGGAAGCTCCCACACATCCCAGGTGTCCCCACTGCCCCACATGCTAGGGCCCTGTAGAACCAGCCGGTGCCGGCAGAGCAGGAGCACCGGGCGCCTGCGGGACCCAAGGGCTGGCTGACTGCTGACTCACAGGAAGCAAAAGATCCTCCACCTGCCCCGTCCTCATGGGGCAAAGGATGCAGCCGTCAGCCTCCTTGCTCAGATGCCAGGCACATGGCCACAGGCATCACTGCCCCAACAGGCAGCAGAAACCTCCCCCCCTCCATGCCAGGACCCCCAGCCTGAGGTCAAAGCGCCCTGGTGACAACATGAGCCAGAAAGGTTGCCAGTGAGTTCCCCTGCAGACAGTGAGGGGGTTGGGTGCCAGGAGAAAGCGGGTCACGCATCTGAGGATGGCCCCGTTCTTACTGACGGGTAGACTGAGGCACAGGGAGGGAGTATGATGGGGCCTAGGTCACACAGAGGTCCAAACAGTTTGGGAGGTGGCTGAGAGTCTTGGAAGCCCCTGGCAGGGCCGGGCAGGGGTGTGTGAGCCAGGAGAGAGATGCTACGGCTTCTGGAGGACATAGGCCTGGGGTGGGTTGGGGACGGCAGGGACCTGAGGGTCAAGGTTGAGGAGGGCATCTGGGGAGAATCGCTCCTCTCTGCACTGTCTAAGGCTGGGTCGCAGAGGCTGAGCGGTGACCCCAGACAGACCCCAAAGAAGGCTGAGGAGATGGAAGGCAGGATCTGGGGCTGGTTCTACCTTCCGGTCCCTAGAAAACAGGAATATGCTTTGGGTGTGGGAGAGAGGACAGTGTGAGACTCCACCAGGAAGCGCCATTGGGATGCCCCCCACAGGGCCAAGGCTACTCAGACAAAACACACATCCCCATGCCGCCTGCCAGCTAAAGGACACAGGCCGAGGGGGCAGCACTGATCAGGCAGGAGACTCATGCCTGAGGCCGAGGCAGGCCACTGGGGTTCCGATCCCAGCCCTGCCACTTACAGGGCCTAGGACACCAGGTAACCGACAGGACCTCCCTCCCTTCCAGGCAACAGTTTCCCCATCTGCAAGCCGGGGTGCTACCAGCAGCCCCGGAGGTGTCATGCGGCTCCCAGGAGAAAACAGACACGAGGTCCTGCCTGGGCCAGAGGAAGCACTGGCAGGCTACAGCCAAAGTGACATTCAAGCTCATCCCACCGGGTGCTGCCTGACACTCTAGATGCCTGAGCTGCGTAGCGGTGGAAAGATTCCTGAAGTAAACCAAGACGCCGGGCTCAGGTTGCTGCGCCTGGGCACAGACCTGGGCAGCCGTGGCCCGGGCCCTGGCTGACATCGAGCTAGGTCTCAGCTGCTCGAGACCCACAGGGCCACCATCGAACACGCTGGGCCTCTGCTAAACAACACCGGATCTTCCTGCTGCAGCTATTTTAACTGCGTTCCCAGCCTCTGCCATGTGCAGGCAGTGGGTGCTGAGCACCTGGCACCCTGGATCCCCCAACATCCCGGGGTAATGATGGTGGAAGAAGCCTCGGGGTTCTAGGAGCAATCAACGAGACCGGGCAGCAGAGCAAGATGACAGCCCAGCGCCCAGCTTGGGGCTGGGCACGCGAGTCCTCCCGAGGCCAGGCACAGCTGCAGAGAGCAAGGAAGGGCCCCGAAGTGTCTGTGCAGAGACGGGGCCGTGGGCACCAGGCCTGGGTGGGCATTGAGCCAGCAGCCTAGAGTCCCGATGACTGTCAGCACCAGTGACCACAGCCCGGCCTGGCCCTCAGGTCGGGAGCCCTTTTAAAGGGCCACAGCAGGACAGGCCCCCACGCAGGCTGAGCCTTCCTCCCCCTCAGCTCCGGGAGCCCAGAGTTCGTTTAATTCAAAACCTGATTCTAGAAAACCCCAGACTCCCTCATTGGCAGAAACTGTAAAGAATCAATCAGAGGATTGTGGGTGGCAGGTCACCCTGAATGGCACGGAGCACAGGTGAGAGGGTTAGCGCCCAGTTTGGGGGCCACCAGGGGCCTTTCCAAGTGTAATTCCTGGTGAATTTGGGGATTGCAGGGATTTGTCTCTGGGCACCTTATGAAGCATGGAGCCATGCAGGGAATGTGGCACAGGGCAGCCACCCATGCTTGGCTCTGCTAAGACGTGGTCAGGGGACGCCACCTCCACTCCATGCCGAGGACAGGGCCCTGCCGAATGGATCATGGGAGCTTGCCGTGAGTCACGACTTTCTAATCAGGGTCGCCCTCCCTACAGCTGGAAATGATGCTTTCTCTCCCTTTTCCTTGCAAAGCCCAGCACAGCCAGTGAGGGACACCTGGGCAGGGACAGTCCATGGGAAGGGACAGAAAGCCTCACTCTTCCTCTTGAAATGGCCACTGAGGACACACTATTTCCTTCTAGTCTTTCTTCCTTTGTTGTTTTTGTAGAGATGAAACGAGATAAACTGTTTGGTCCTCATCTGTCTCTAAATTAATCTGATTTTCTTAGACATTTTTTGCTAACATTAAAAACATTCATCATATACAACATCTGCTATAAAATGTCTCCACCTTGTCCCCACTGGAATGTACATTTCAGGAGAACACAGACTTTTGTTTGTTCTTTGTTGTTAAATCCCAGGGCCGGGAGCACTGCAGGCACACAGTAGACACTTACTAAAACTTTGCAGAATGAATGAATGAATGAATGAGTGACTCACTCACATCTATCCCCTCCCCCCACACTCAGATGACTTCCAATTTTCTGCTGTTACCAAGAAGGCCGAGGTGACCATCTTCGTGGCCACACCACTTCCTACTCCTGGGTTAGGTGAAGTGGGGCGCTCTGTTCCAAACACCAGGACCTACACCAGCCAGTGTCAGAAGACGACTCAAGTTCCGGCTGTGCCACAGTTTCGCCTTCCGCAGGCCTCAGTTTCCCCCTCTGGGCTTCCTGAGTTCCCTCTGGCTCCTTCCACAGCAGCCCCAGGAGCAGAAGACTGAGCCAGCCTCCCAGGACCCCACCTGGCCCTGGACCCCAGTTGTAGGCTGAATGGTTTACCCCAAAATTTACATCTTGCAGTCCTAGCCTCATCATGGTAGAGTGTGACTGGGTTTGGAGACAGGACTTTTATAGAAGCCATTAAGGTGACATAAAGGTCCCCAGCATGGGTCCCAGTCAATCTCATGAGCATCCTTAGAGGAAGAGATCAGGAGGGACACAGTCACACACAGAGGGACAGCCACACGAGGCCACGGAGAAGGTGCTGTCCACAAGCCTAGGAGGGACGAGCCATACACACCCATTCCTCAGCTTGGGTCTTCCGGTTTCCAGCACTGTTGGAAAATAACTCTCCTTAAGCCACTTGGTCAGAGGCACTTTGATCCAGAAGCGATTGACAACACCCTCAGAAATGACTGCCAGTGGACTCCTACCTGCCAGGCCCGCAGCTGCCCTGGGGGGACATCCAGGCTCAGGGACAGCTTGCACTTTGCTCAAGCTCCAGCTGGCGGCAGAGCTGGCACTGAGAGCCCACTTCCCCACCACCTCACGCAGGCACCTTCTCCCTGCCCTGCTAGCCCATTGTTATTACATGGGCTGTGGCTGCCACCTTGCTCACCATAAGACCAGGGATCACTGTGCGTGGGCTGGCATTGCCCACAGCGCTCAAGGCATCTTTCCATACAACTGGGGAAACTGAGGCATGGAGAGCCCCACAGCTAGTGTGCTGGATTCAGATCCACACCTGCAGGACACAGAGCACTGTCTCCTCCCACCTACCATGGTGCTATGTAAACAACTCCCCTGGCTGCCCGAGGCCCTGCAGTGGCCCTCAATGTCGCACCTCAGGCCAAGATGCAGCCAGCACGGCTGTGCTCTGAGCATCCTGCCCATCTGGGTGGCTGGACACGGGACCAGCTGACGCCCAGCCACACCACCTGGCGCTGACCCTGGAATGAGGCCAGCCTGTCTCAGGGAGGGTTTTGGGGACACCTGCCCTCCCTACCCTTGTTGATGGTGGGAGATCCTGACCCGTCAGACATTCAAGTACACATGCCAGGCACAAGGGACCCAGCATCCGCTCACCCTACTGTAGCGTGTGTGAAAACCACTGCTGGGGCTGGCCAGCTGGGCATGATCGGCTGGGCCTGGGCGACAGGTAGACAGGAGCACAGGGAGCTGAGGTGGGCTTGGCCTCCCAGTGAGGACCATCCCGACCTCAGGATGGCCTGCTGCCTGTCCCCTCCACGCCGCCAGTGCTACTACGTTTCCAGGTCAGGGAGCTACACTTCGGAAGGCGCCCCGGTGCCAAGACCATCAGATGCACGCATGGCTCAAACCCCAGTCCTGTGCCCCCCACATCCCCGGGTGTCCTGCCCCAGGACAACCACCACAAATGCACAGGGAAGGGGGAGCCATGCTCCTGCTGCGGTCCTGATTACAGGAAGGACCAGAGGTATCAATTATAGCCACAGAAAGCTTGAAATTACCCAGTGTGCACCCAGCCATTATCCCTACCTGCTATTAGATAAACGCCTGGAGGTCCTGCCAAGGCTCAGGGTGCCCTCCTCCCCAGCCACCCCCAGATAACAGGTTGGCCATTTCAGAAATCCTCTTCCAAAGGCTTCTGCCTCCAGCCGCTCACCACTTGCTCTCGGTCACTCTCCTGCAGCCCACTGCTGCAGCCCCTCCTTCCTGGGGTGTGGGCCAAGGGACACACTCCCCTGGAGAGGGGTCCCTGGGAACATGCCCTGCCTGCCTCCTCAGGCCGGGCCTTAGGTCTGACCCTCTTCCCCTTGGGGAAGCGCTGTCCCTGCCGGGCCCTACAACGTGGCCCAGCGCCACACTGCAGTCAGCGGGGAGACAGGCTTGGAGGAAAGTGCACAGGAGCAAGGGAGCCCCAGGATCTAATCTCCACTCTGCTGCTCGAGACCCAGTGACTCCGACCCTGTGAGCCTCTGGTGGCACCCTGAAAAACAGTGAGGCTCCTCCCTGCTGGGGAATATAGGGACCGTCCTGGTCGATGCAGGCCCCAGGAGGCTCTAGGAGGGATGCTTCCCTGGCTGGGATCTAGACGCCCACTCCCAACCAAGGCCTCCGGCTCTAGCCCTCAGTTTCCCTACCAGCACAAGGCTCGGTTGGGTTGCTGCGCCGTGGGATTTTCCAGCTCCGCAGAGGTTGTCAGATCCCGATAGGTGGGTGGGGTAGGACAGGCCGGGTGGGGCGCGCAAGGGCCAGGGCTGGGGAGGGACGCGCACAGATTGGACCGGGTCCGACACGCACACGGGCTCCAGGGCCCAGATCGGCGGCGGCGACCGGAACACGGAGAGTGGCCTGACGCCTCCCCCCCTCCACCCGGCGCCAGGGGAACAGCGCCAGGGCGGCGCCCCCTGCTGCAGAGCCCTGCCGGCCATCGGCCATCGCACCTCTCTCCTGGCCAGGACTGCGGTGGCCCCAGAGCCCCCTGCCCGGACCCTCCGGCCTTCTGCAGCCCGGAGCAATCCCGGGTTCCCCTGAAAAGCAAAGGAGGGGGGCGCCTTCCCGCCAGCCCTGCGCAGCACCCTGGCCGGAGCGGTGGGCAGCGACCCTGCGCGTGCCACCCAGCCACGCGCCCCTGGAGCAGGGACCTGGCCTACGCGCCGACCCCCACGGGCCGCAGACCCCGGGTGCAAAAGTTGGTGGCGCCTCCGGGCGATTTTGCCCCCGCAGCAGGTGCAGCCTCCTTATGCCACCCAGCCCTCGCGGCGCCGGCACGCAGCGCGGGGACGCGCGGCCCCCGGTCCCGGGTTCTCACCTGCACTCATCGCGGCGGCCGATCGGAGCCGGGGCGGTCGCGGTGCTGCGGCACCCGACGCCCGGCCGGAGATACCGCGCCCGCGCGCTCCTCCGCGCGCCCCGCCGCCCGCAGCGCCGCAGCCCGGCCCGCCCCGCCCCCGGCAGTCCCGCCCCGCCTGGCGTCCGCCCCGCCCCCTGCCCCCCTCGACGCCCCGCCCCCTGCCCGCGCCCGCGCGCCCGACGCACGCTGGGACGTGTAGGCGCCGCGCCCCGCCGCGCGCCCCCGCGCCGCCGCCTCCGATCGCGCGGCTGCGAGTCAGGGCGGGCGCCGCGACGCGCAGGCGCAGAGGCTGCCCGCGGTCGCTCCTCCGATCCCGCGCGGCCGTGGCCGCGGCCTTGAATGGGGACCTGGGGACAGCGGGTCCCGGGAGCCCCGGAGTCGCGAGGGCGGCGGCGGCGAAGGGAAGAGCGAGCTCGGAGAAGCCCTTGTGCCGCGGAGGGCCCTCCGCTCCAACTCCCCTTTCCCAGTTTACAGAGGGGGAAACCGAGGCCAGCGCGGGCGGGATTAGCTGACATCCCCGGGCGAGGCCTGCACGGCTGGACTGGCGCGCTGTCCCTCTGCCTCGCCAAGCACCGCGGCGCCCAGCGACCCCCACCCCGCTGGGGCCCTGACCCTGGGGCGCACACCAAGGAGCCCACGCTGCCCGTCGGAGTCCCGAGCCCCCAGGGTGACCGACTTCCCTCTGCGACGCCAGGCTCGCAGCCAGCGCAGGGCCTGGACAGGGACAGGAGGGGGAGTCAGGGGTGGGGAGCATGGGTGGTCCCCGCTGTGTGCCTGCTGCGACAACAGAGCTACAGGGGTGCAGAGAGCACCTGATGCTGATGGAAGGGGCCCCAGACCGGCTCCGGGCTCCTGCACCCAGCCTCGCCCCGCCTCAGCGCTGGACTTGGAGCAGCCCCTTCCATGTGGGCACCACGGCCGCGTCCGAAGTGGCTGCGAGGGAGGTGTGACGGGCCGGGAGAGTGGCCCTGTGTCACTGCCTGGTGGGCCTGGCCTGTCCACCTGCTCCTGAGAGGGTGGCGACACCACTCCACCTCGATCCTCAGACTTGGAGCTGCCCTGCCCTTCGGGAGGGGTCTACGGACCACGCGGGGGTCAGTCCCTGTCTTGCGTGTTATTATGTCATGGTCACTGCCCTCAGTGCCTGCTGCAGGGACGCAGAGCCGGCCTCCACAGACACCGGTTGAAAGGAAGGTGGAAGGGCAGAGCCTGCCCCTGGGAGGCGGGCCGGGCGCCCCTGGCCTGGGAGCAGCTGACCATCTGGGCACCTCTCTGTCCTCCGCCACCAAAGCCTCGGCAGCATCCCTGTGGGTCAGGCCGGCCCTGCTCTGGGTGTCCCCAGGGTCAGCGTGCTGTGGCCTCCCAGGAGAGCCGGCCGGGCTCCGGGAGCAGGAACCTTCACGGGGCAGAGGCCGGGGGGTCACAGCAGTTCTTAACCCGGAAGGACCCAGGGTGTGTGCCAGCACTGCCGGGGCTGAAACGAGGCCAGAGAGGCCCTGCCCAGCGTCAGCCCGCTTGGCAGTGGCCAGGGTGGGGCCCACACGGTCCCATCATTCATTTCCTGCTCTGTGGACGTTGGGGAATTTGCCTTGAATCAAATCGCTTGATTTGAATAGACCGAACTGGACTTTGGTTCTGCATCCCTGGGGCTGTGAGCCCATGTGACCTGGAGCCAGCCCCTGCCCTTCGTGGGCCTCAGCTCACTCACCCTTGAAGTCGTATGTACCCTTAGGACTGCTGGGTTAAAGGAGTAGTGTAAGTTGAACATTTCCAGCTCCTGGCAAGAAGTCAGAGCCCATAAATGATAGTTATTATAATAATTATTGTCATGGAGACCGACCAGGGAGAGTTTGTGCCATAGAGCCCTTAAAGACGCCTATTCTCAACGTGCATTTTATTCATTCATTCAACAATTTATTAAAAACTTTTGATGTGCTAAACTCTGTTCTGTTGAAGAAAGAGGCAAGAATTTGTCTCACAAGTCACATGATTGCTTAGAGAAAAGTGCCTCCGGGCACTGTTAGCAGCCTGATGGGTAGGCTGTCGGGGACCATCCAGAAGCTCAGGAACACAGCTGATGACTAAGATCCTTCCAGTGTCGGGCAAAAGGCTGCAGACGTAGCACTTGCCTAGTATGGACAAGGCCCTGGGTTCGAACCCCAGTACTGCCAAAAAGAGAAAAAAAAAGAAATCCATTAGTGATGCAGAAGGGCAGGGCTTTGGTAGGCACAGAGGCAGAAGGAGGGCCTGGGGGATAGCAGAGCCCCCACCCTGCCCTTCCTGCCCAGCTCACACCTGCACCCCCCGGGATGCCCTGCCCGACTGCCCCCACAGCAGGCAGTGTGGGGGCCTGGGGGGCCCCCTTCTCGGGCACTTACGGGTGTTCCCCTCCCCCAGGGACTCCCCTTCCTCCCAGTGGGGGCTCCTGCGAGCCCTGACAGGTGTGTGGCCCGGGAGATGGTCTCTGTCCCTGTCCTCCTGCACAGACTTGCCCACTGCCCTGCCTGAGGGCTGCCACACTCTACTTGTCCCTTGTATGATCTTGAGCAAGGTGCGTCTCCTCTCCTCCGCAGCCTGGGAGAGGGTTCTGTGGGTCACTGTGTCCCCCAGAAGTCCTTGCATTGGAAACGTAAACCCAGAGTCAAACGTGGTTGGTACTTGGAAGCGGGGCCTCTAGGGGTGTTGGGGTTTGATGAAGCCCTGAGGGTGGCCCCGTGGTGGCATTAATAGCTTCATAAGAAGAGCACTTGGTGTCTCTCCCATGGGATGCCTCGGGGTGCTGTCCTACACTCTTGGACTTCCCGCCCCCAGAACCCCGAGCTAAGGAAACTTCTCCCGGCTCAGGTGTGTTGTCATGGCAATGGGAAGCTGACTTCAGCAGGGACAGGACTTGGCTGCGCCTCTGGTTCTGGGGAAGCCCAGAGACAGCTGAGTCTCCCAGCAGAAGGGGTGGGGTCCGTTCCCTCCCGTTCCCGCTGGGACCTTCCAGATGCATCATTGGCCTAAGTCCCTCCTGGGCTGGGCCTTCAGGGTTCCACCTACTACCTCTGGTGGCATCTGCCTTCTGGGGTCAGCAGACACCGACCCCGCCTGCCCTCCCAGTGGAGCCTGGGCCCTGGGAGGGTGGTGACATCTTTGGGCTGAGACGTCAGAGCCCTTGGACCCCTCTGTGCTCAGTACCAACAGGCAGCTGGCCGATGCTGGCCGAGGCGGGAGACAATGGATGAAGCCCTTGGTGGGACCCCGGGGACACATAAGGGCGCCATCCCCCAGCCCGCCTTCCAAGAATGTCTTCACGCTCACGAGACCCGGCTGTTGCAGTGATGGAGGGACCACACAGAGGGCAGCCCCGGGGCCAGGCCGTCCCGAGTCCAGATCCACTTTCCTGTGGGCACCCGTTATAAACGTGGGGTTCCATTCCTGCTGACCTGAGGTGGTCCTAAAAGGGGCCGCGAGTGGAGAGTGTGTGTTCACAATCATCTCTGGGACATGTGAAGCCAGGCTTGCAGCCACAAGCTCAGCTGTGCCGGAGTCTTGGGGAGTTCACCTGTGTGGGCGGGCCAGATGGGGCAACCCAAAACTCGCATCCTGTGAATACAGACTCCTATCACGATGGACAACCCCAGGACAGGCATCTGTCTGTCCTCCACGGCCTTGAAATTGCTTTGAAATGAAGGCCATTAGTCCTGGAAATGCATGCTGCCTTTTGGAGGACGTGAAGTTACCAGGATACATAGACGGATGAAGTTGGGCTGGTTGGGGATGGCTGGGCGGGTCCCCACCTCGGAGGACCCTATCGCCATCATCCTCTCCCTCATTCTGCAAGTGAGGCAGCAGCTAACACCGGTGCAAACTCTTACCAAGTGGAGCTGCCTGGACGCACAACATGCCCTTCTGAAGAGCAAGCCCGGGGCCTTCAGCACATGTCCCTCCTAAACTTGTCATCACCTGCAAGGGGCATTGGAGTCCATGGCCAGGAAGCAGCGGCTCACCGGGCCCTCTGCCTGGGCTGCTGGAGTGACCCCTCTTTGGACGGACCAGGCGTCCCCCGGGTTGCCGTTGAGATTCCTCTTTCTCCTTCCTGACGCCCAGCTGGGCAGACGGCACCTCCACTCCCCAGGGCCTTGTCCACCGCTGCGTATCACTCCACCGTCTTGGATTTTATGTCCTGCCTCTCTCCCTCACCAAACGTCAGACCCCCCAGGAAAGACTCTGTCCGTGTACCCTGGGGTCTCCAGCACATGCTGATCTCTGGAGCATCCGGGGTATCCAGAGCACGCTGGGTCCCTAAAGCATCTCTGGGTGTCAGTGCATGCCGGGGTCTCTGGCACGGAGGACTGTAGCCACTCACCCATGAGCTCACTCACCCCGTAGTCCCGTTGGGTACCTGCTGCAGAGAAGGAGGCCAGATCGCCTGAGCCCTTCCCAGCCCCCCGCCACCTCCCCGTCTGCCGCAGCTTCCCACAAAGCACCGCTACAGAGAGCAGCGCGATGCGGCCGGGCTCACCTGGGGCCTGGTCTAGAAAGGTGTCCGCTCTGGGAACCTGGCTGGGCAGAAATCCTGCAAATCAGGACTTGCGGTGACAAACGGAGCAGACGGCGTCAGACGCTGAGGACCTCACACAGAGCAGGGTGGTGGGCCGAGGACCCCGCACAGAGCGGGGTGGCAGGGTCTTCTCTTGCTGGAGCTGCAGGGTGCTTTGTCCTGTCCTCACCTCCCAGTGCGTCCCCAAAATTGATTTATGTATAGCCAAATGGAGAAATAAATGAAATACGATTTCATTGTGGGAGCTTTCCAACAGTTCAGTAATTTAAAACCGTGCCTCATGAAAGCAGGAGTAAAGTGGCACACGGCTCTAAGCGCCAGCCTCTCTCTCAGAGCAGCCCGCGTGTCTGGGTCACCTGCTGAAGCAGCCAGCCGCATGGGCACACACCTGGGGCTCACCTGCGCCCTTCACGGGACGGAAGGGCCTGTGCCTGCCGGGGACACATGCACGGCATTTCCCCGCCACTCCAGCTGCCTGGAACTCAGCAGTTGGTAGACTCAGCAGCATGTTTGCATCGCAGAGAAACCCGGAGAAATCGCTCAGTCCCAGGGGCTGGGTGAGGTGGAGGATGCGGGCCCAATCCCAGAAGTGACTCCTGCAGAACCAGGTGTGGGGTTGCTGGGCCACTGGAGGGAGTTGGTGCCTGCACAGAGACAGACAAAGTGGGAACACACACGAGAGCAGGTGGGAAAGAAGAGCAAGCCGCAGGAGCTGAGGCTGGGGCTGTGTTACTGAGCACCTGCTGTGTACCAGCCCCTGTGCTGGAGAGGAGAAACCAGGAGCAGCTGGTATGGACCCTTGGGAAGCAGCCAGAGCACAAAAGTGCATCTGTCAGCAAGTGCTTCGTAACAAAGAGCGCAGGCTTTGGGAAAGGGGGTAGCATTGTCTCACAGTCGTGCAAGCCAGAAGTCTGGATTTTGAGACAACATAGTTCAGCCTGTAACAGTGATGACGGACGTGAAGAGAGAACACAGCATGGTGACATCGCGACGTGTAGCAGGTCCACGGTGGGGGGCACAGGACCGTCCTGTGTGGGAGACAGGGGAGACCTGGCCCTGGCAGGGCTGCAGTCCAGGCTGGGAGGGAAGAAGCTCTCAGTGGCCCAGAAAGCATGCACAGGCCAGCGCAGCGGCACTGAGCCTCCAGGAGAGGGGAGGGTGTGGTGCTGGTCACTTCACAGAGTGACCAGTTGATCTGCTCTGTGAAGCCCGGCCAGGGGGAACAGCAGAGTGGGGAAACCTGGGACTCCCGGCAGGCAGAGGGGAGGAGAACGCGTACAGCCAGGGTACGGGCTGTGTCATTGGCCTACACTTGGCCCGCCACAGCTGGGGACAGCAGGCTCTGAGCAGGTCGTGCCTTGTGGAGCGGTTTCCAATCCCTGCTACTTGCCAGCGAGCGGGGTCTGGGGCGGTCTGACCACGTGTTTATCAGACTGCTCAGTCTGCCCTTCCAAAGAGCCAGGCCCTGCTGGCTATTTGCTCAGCCGAAGTACAGGCAGACCTGGCTCCTAAAGTCCTCACTGCATGGAGCGGCTGATGACATCTGGGCAACTGGAAAGGCTGCTGGCCCTGCCTTGCAGGGGAGGAAACTGAGGCACCGGGGCCAAGCCCTCCCAGGGCTACCTGTGGGGACCAAGAGGAGCTGAGGCCAGACCCCGGCTGCTTCATGCCACGTGCCATGCTGACCCTCTGCTCCTCCTCCTCCCTTGTGGGTGGTCAGGGCTGAGCCCCGGTGCTTAGTGGCTTTAAACGGCACACATTTATTTCTTCGGGGGTCTGTCATGGGCTTCTGTCCGGGTGTCGCCTAGGACTGTGGCCCCATCCCAGAGTTCTCGGATGTTAGCCCACTGTGCACCACTGTGACAAAATCCCAGATAAAAAGAGTGTAAACGAGAGAGGTTTGTTTTGGCTCTTGGTTTCAGTCCATGGGCAGGGGCTGTGCCAGGAACATCACGGTGGAAGGGTGTGGCGGGACAGAGCTGCCCACAGCTTGGCGACCCCATCACCCACCCCCTTCGGCCAGGCCCACTCCTATCTCTGTCACCATCTAGTTATGATGGCGCCAGTGGGTCAGTCCACTGATGAATTTAGAGCCCTCATGATCCAGTCACCCGCACAGCCCCACCTCTGGGCACACGAGCCTTCCAGGGGACATTTTAGATCGTACCAAGAGGGCCACTTCCAAACTGGCCTGTGCCCCAGCCCGCGTGTGAGATGGGGCAGAAAGAGACCAAGTGGGTCCAGCAGATACTGGGAAGGGCGGGAGCCCCGGGGACAGACGGGGCAGGTGGCAGCTGTTTCTGGAGCCCCTGCTGGAAGCTGCTCTGGTCTCGATGGCACCTGCCCGGCCCAGGTGCCTATGGCTGGCTCCTCGGACATCTGCTTGCTGAGCTTGGCCACACCCAGTCCTCCTGCGTCCTGTGCAGACCTCACAGATGCTCCTATGGCTGCCCGAGCTCGGTGCCACGGGCTCCAGGCTGGAAGCTGGCTCTCTGGGGCTGGCATGACTGTAAGTCGAGCTCCTGGGCCACTCCTATCCCTCTCTCAGCCGCAGGACGCTGGGCCCCCAGCTGGGCCCTCTGCAGGACCATAGGTGACCCAATCCCATGGCCCACAGAGTCAGGGCGTGTGGGGGAAGGCTGCAGGTGGGGCTCAGCTGCGGAAGAGCGGGGTGCATCCCGGTCCCTCTCGTCCTGGGGTGCTGGGATCCAGGTCCTGTCCGAGTCCTCCAGAATCTGAATTTAAGAAGCAGAAGAGCGGAATGTGGGGCTTCCTGTCGCTCTCCCAAAATCCCACTAGAGGGCAATGTGGCCCTGCCCGCCTCTGCAGGCCGAGCCCCAGTGTCCCAGGGCGGAGCTGCAGGTGCTGGCTCTGTGGGAGACCGGGAAACCGAGGCCCGTGGGGGAGGGGAGACACAAAGCCACCCAGGAGGGAACAGGCTGCCCGGCCCCCGCACACCTGGTAGGTGACGCCCTCCGGGGCTGTTGGAGACGCCTGGGCCCAGCGCGGGGGTGGGGGGGGTGGGAGCTAGGAGCTGCTGAATAAGAAACCCCCAGCACGCACTGTCCTCATCGCCCAAAGTGTGTGTGTGTGTGTTTTTTTTTTTTTCTGGTGGTAAAAACAATCTCATTGTGATTGTGAAGGTCACACATGGGGAGATTACTGTGGAAGACGACAAACGTCCAGCCCAGCAGCCAGTCGTGGGTGGCCACAGCAGCTGTTTTCACATCCTTCTGTCCAGTGTTTTTCTCTAAAGAACATTTTAATGAATTAATTAATGATTAATTTACATTGGGGCACCAGGGATCAAGCCCAGGATCTTTGCACTAAACTCCCCAGATCCCCTCCTTTTTTTTTTTGAGACATGATCTTTCTACTTTGCCCAGGCTGGGCTTGTTCTTATATTCTCCTGCCTCAGCCCCTCAAAGTGCTAGAATTACAAGTGTACGCCAAAACCCCCGACTTAAATAGCATTTTTAAATTCAACCAACCATCTTGACTTTTTAAAAAAATTTTACATCTTTATTAAACATGTACAGAGCCTGTTCTGGTCATTATCCCCTGCACGATACAGTTTAGCAACTATTTCCACAAGGTTTACACTGTCTCCCATATTATAAGTCATCTAGAAATGATTTAAAGATTTCAGGAGAGCTAGGTGAAGTAGTACAGAACTTTGTCCCAGCTTCTCCAGAGGCTGAGGCAGGAGGATTGCAAGTTCAGATGCAGCTCCGTGGTTGAGCTCCTGTGCCGCGTAAAGCCCTGACTTCGCTCCCCAGAGATGTGAGCCAGCTTGCACCACATTCATTCACTAGCTGATTCATCCATTAAGGTACAGAGAACTGGGGGTGTGGCTCTCCCTGGCTCGGAGGCTGAGCATTCCCACCCTTGTGTGGCCAAGTCACAGCCACCAGAGTGCATGTGCCTGGGTATGTAGGGTATTGTTTTAAGCCTCAACCTTTCTTTTTTTTTTTTTCTGTGCCGGGGATCGAACTCAGGGCCTTGCCCTTGCTAGGCAAGCACTCTAGCCACAGGGCTAAATCCCCAGCCAAGCCTCAACTTTCTTTTCTCTTTTCTTTTTTTTCTCTTCCCTTCCTTTTTTTTTTTTTTTTTCTTTTCTTTTCTTCTTTGAGACAGGGTCTCTCTATATACTCCAGGCTGGTCTCGAACTCACTATGTAGCCAGGCTGGCCTCAAACTTGAGGTGATCCTCCTGCCTCAGCCTCCCGAGGGCTGGTTTTCAGGCATGAGCCATCGTGCCCAGCTGTACAGAAACTACTTTTTATGGAGAAACTAATTTGGCATTCTTGTCCAGAAGACGAAGCTCAAAGATAATTCGCATCATTTTATTTGCAAATTATTGTGTATATATATTTGCATTATACATACGAGTGTTGGTTTTTGATCTACTAGTATGAAAAAAAGCTGTATTCTGGTGAAAATCAAGTTTAATACGTTGGTTTTGAAAGTAGTATTGAGCTGGGGATTTAGCTCAGTGGTTAGTGTGCCTGCCCAGCAAGCACAAGGCCCTGAGTTCCATCCCCAGCACCACCCCACCAAAAAAGAAAGAAAGTAGTCTTGGGGAGTTGTCGGAGTGTTTTGGTTTCGCATCAACAGCACCAGGTGCTTTGAACATACAACCCTTCTGTAGCTTCTTCCCTTGTCAGAAAAGAGCAATTGGCAGCTGCTACGTTGCCTCCGCTTTCCTAAATGGCAGGAATGGACTCATGCTTGCTCCCGTGCATATGGACCATTCTGTTTTTATTTTTCTGAAGCGAACGGGTCTGGTTTTGTTCTTAAGCAGTCAGCAAAACTAACACCGTGCCTGGTAAGCCCATCTCTGCGATGCCGCCTTCTGAGCAGCCCCAGAAATGAATCCCCGCAGGCGAATCCCAAGCTTTCCGGAAGACTCAGCCTCTCAGGCTGACCGGACAGCTCCAGGGTCGCCAGACAGTTCAAAGCAGCCGTATCTGAGTCCATATCTATGTCTTTTATCACAAAAACGCAGCTGTTTACTGGTAAAATTCCTGAAAAGAAAAATTTTGTCGCCACCAACAACTTCCCTACCCAAATAAGGGAACAGACGAACCTGGCGTGTTGGAATGGGCGCAGCCAGCCTTGCTAAGGGATGTCACGATTCCCGCGGCCCCTTCCTTCAGGGTGGGTCCAAAGGTCCCGACCTGGCTCAGGGCTGCCACGCAGGCGGCTGGCAGGGCCCCCAGTTTAGGGCTGGCTGGGATAAATGGGTGAGCACACTCCTGCGATTCTAAATGACTCACCCCAGGCTTTTCCTGACCCCAACTGTTGTTTGGATCGCTAGCTCAGCACAAGCCAGGCCAGTAGCTCTGTGGCAGTCGGGATGTTGCCTTGCTGTGTGCTGTTTATGCGCATACTGGTGGGTGCTGGTCAATAAACAGTTTTGTATTCCTTAAAAAAAAGAAATCTAGATTTTGAGCCCTGCCCTGGGGGTCCTGACCTAGTAGCTGTGGGGTCAAGAATCACTACTTTAGGGACATCCCAGGTGACCCTCCTCTTTCCGTGGGAGTTTAGGGGTGGTAGTAGGGATTGAATCCAGGGCCTTCTCACTGAGCTACATCCCCAGCCCTTTTTCTGTTTGGGGTCTCACTGAGTTTCTTAGCTGTCCAGGCTGGGCTTGAACTTTGGATCCTCCTGTCTCAGCCTCCATGCCTGGCTATGACTCTCCCGGGCAAACAGGGGACCAGTTTCTCTGGAGGGCGCTGGAGAGATCCTCCCCATCTTTGCTGCCTCCTGTTAGGTTACTGCCCAGGTTTATTACAGCTCAGTGTTACAGCTCAATTAGGTGCGCAGCCCGGGTCCACCGCCTGGGCGGACACCAGGACAAAGCAATCGGCCCAGCAGGCCAGATTTATTAGGTTTTATTAAAGCTGAGGAACGCAGCAGCTCAGGAACGCAGCAGCTCAAATCGCGGCGGCTCAGGGTCACGGCGGCTCAGGGTCGGGCCACAGCTCGGCGCTATAGCTCAAGATCGCAGCGGCAACAGCCAGGCTCCGTGCAGGAGCAGGGCAGCAGGACAGCAGGGCCGCGGAGAGCGGACAGAGGAAAGAAGAGGCAGGCAGGCTGATGAAGCTCTCCGACGCTCGCCGTGCAGCTCCTCCCGGTGTTCCAGCTCCTCGGTCTCCTTCGAGCGAAGTGACCGCGAATGACTCGGGTAGTGGCCTTTTATCCCTTAGTCGCCTCCCCCTTTGTGACGTTGGCGGTTCAAAAGTGTGTTTTTGGGATTGGTCCTTTCTGTATGGTGTGACCAGGTAGTGGACACCTCCCCTGGGCAAATTGGCGCGACGGACCTAGTTGAGGACCCTAGTCAGGGGGCGGGGCCATTGTTTCGGCAGGAGATTCTGGCGTGGGGGGGAGGGGCTTTGTGAGAAACCAGCAATGGCCATTTTGGCATCTGGGGAGGGTCATCCTAACACCTCCTTGTTAGCCTAGAGCACCCCTCCAGTGCACACAGTAAGTGCTCCATAAGTGTGGAACTCCCAGGCCGTTGGCTACCAAGGCCTAGCTACAGGGTGCCAAGAGGGGATCAGGGGAGATGGGCAAGCGGTCCACATCTCAGCCAAGTGGTGGCCCCGTCCCTGTCCCAAACTGTGGGGTCCAGGCAGGTGTCCCCGTCCAACCAGCACCTCGAAAGCCGCGCCAGCCCCTCCCACCCCGCGAAGGAATGCTGGCCTGGAGCTGCCAGGTTTCTCTGATGGCTGATAAGGAGGGAGAAGGTCAGGTCTGGAGCCCCGCCCCTCCCAGCAGGGCAGGCCTGGCCGGCTCAGGCCCTGTGACTGCAGCCCGCGGCAGCAGGCAGCGACCTGACAGCCTGGAAAGTGAGGGGCCAGCTCGGTCCCCCTTGGCAGCATCGGCCATCTGGGCAGGTAAGTCCCGTCCTCTCCACTAGGTTGGCCCAGGAGGGGCCCTGCAGCCAGGTGAGAGCAGGGAGGTGTGCCCAGAGCCGGGAGTGACAGGGGCGGGGTTTCAGGGGGCCATACCAGGCAGCTGGTGTCCTTGTCCTGGGGGTGACAGATGAGGGCAGCTGAGCGCCATCGGGGGACACAAGCGTGACTGTGGTCCAGGGACCAGGCTGGGCGCCGGGCCTCATGGAAAGAGGACTTCCTGGAGGAGGCCACTGTGGCTTCTGGTCCTGGTCCCCTACTTTCTGGCTGAGCACCTTTGGGAAAATGACTCTGCCCTCCTGAGCCTCAGTTTCCCGCCTGCGAAACGAGGGTGTCCTCCTGGGTGTCCAGAGCAGGGTCCACACATGGCCAGCGGCTGCAGCTGGTGGAGAAAGGAGCATTGGGGATGCTGTCTGGAGAGTGCAGGAGCCTGGGGTGGGGTCACTGGTCTCTCTAGGTCTCCATGTGTTGAGGCTGGTCCTGGCCGGCAGCAGGTGGACTTCGCACAGTGAAGGGGCTGAACGAGGAGGACACTTGGTGGCTTAGGAGAGGTGCTGGCCTCTTTGAGCCTCAGCTTCTGCACTCGCATGGTAAACCTGGGGCTCAGGGACTGGGAACTTTCGATCTCCCCGCCTCAGCCTCCCCCAGGCTCGGCCTCCTCGGAGTGGATGCACTTCGCACGGGCAGAGTTCTCTTTGCCACCGGAAATGTGTCCCCCTCTCGCAGTGGCACAGGTTGCCCAGAGTGCTGGCAGGCAGCAGCTGGCCTGGGATGCTCTTCCAAGGCCTGCCTCGGTTTCCCTGGCGCTGCAGGACAGTAATGCAGGCTCTGCCCAAGTGTCTCTGGGGTCTTTGGGGAAGGAGGTGTGGCCCAGGACTCCAGGGCTAGCCCAGGATGGCCGAGCAGGTGGCCGGATGTCACCCTGGGCCTCAGCAAAGGTCTGGCTCTGTCCAGAGCACTGTGACACTGGGCCTTAACAGTTTGCGCTCAAGCTGGGGGTGGTGCATGCCTGTAATCCTGGGAGGCTGAGGCAGGAGGATCGCCACAAGTTTGAGGCCATCCTGAGCTACATAGTGAGTGAGACTCTATCTGAAAAACAAAAAGAATTTTTGCCTCCAAATACAACCAGTCCGTTCTGCTGAATAGCCTTGTTTTTCAGAGCTGTTTTCAATTTATGGAGCAATGAGGAAGATAGAACAGAGTCCTCAGGGCCCAGCTCTGTCCCCATGTCAACATGCGCGTCCCCAGGCAGGAGGAGCCAGGCCAGGCTTGCTAGCCCCCGCTCTGCCCCCAGGCCCTCCTTCCCCCGCTGCCCTTCCAGGAGACCGCACTGCACCATGGCACCTTGGCGGTTTTGTCTCTGGACGCTTGTTCTCCGCTTCTTTTTCTTTGATGTTTTCTCAGTCTGTGTTTGCAGTGCAGAGAGACCCCGTTCCTCGGAGGGAGCCACGACAAGCACGTAACACACCTGGGCTCCCTTTACATCCCCTTTCCTCCGTCCCTCCCTCCATTGCAAGATCCCTTCCCATTCACCAAGATCAGTTCTGCCTCCTGTTGTCTACTTTTTCTTCAGCTCTTTTAATTATTTATACTTTGGGTTTCTGATATAAGAGAAGCCACCCAATATTTAACCTTCTGTGTCTGATTTATTGCGCTCAACATTATGGTCTCAAGGTGCATCCATTTTCCTACAAATGACTCAAGTTTGCCCTTCTTCGTGGCACAGTAGTACTCCACTGTGAATAAATACCGTTCTTTATCCACTCATCTGTTGGTGGATGGATAGGTTGCTTCCAAGATACCGTGTGGTGACTTTCCACAGCTTTAGAAATGCCTGGTGCCAGCACCTCCATCGCAGCAGCATCCAGGAGCTCCCCCCACCGGGGTGCCCTGTGCACCCCTGTGCCACCCCCTTCCAGGGATGTGCTCAGGCCTACACAGCTCCCCTTTGCCGGCACCAGCAGCCCAGACCCCAGCGTGCTCCCCCATCATGCTGCCTCTCTGTTCCTCCTGGGTGGACACTGAGAAGTCACCCCTGCATGCTGAGTGGTGTCACTGCCCCCGGCACAGCCATCCGTGGGCTCCATGGGCCCCGCCCTCTGTGGCCCAAGGGGCGAAGGGCAGAGACGAGATGCCTGTGGTTTCCGTTTCCTAGGCGCTGGCGGTCTGCCCTGCAGGTGGCAAGGCCGTGCCCGTGGACGCTGGGTGTTGCCCATCCAATCCGTGAGCGGCAGTGTCCCTCCTGCAGGGTGACAGTGAACATCTTTTCAAAGAGGGCTCAGGTCTTTGTCCCGCAGTCCTCCCCGCCCCCCCCAGCCCCTCTGTGGCGGCTGGGGCTGCAGTGCAGCCCTGCCCTGGTCGCGCCCACCCTCCGCCCCTCGGAAGGACAGTCCCACGCCCTGGGCCTGCCGAGGGAGGACAGGCAGCCACCGCTGCTCCTCCCCCGACTGCGCTCGCTTCCTTCCAGCGGCGTGACTCGGGGATACTGACTACTATTCGGGTTATTGTCTAATGCTACTTTATTTCATTGCACAAATTGTTCTCCTGTGGGCCATTGGAAGCTCCCTCAGCTAGGTGTGCGTCCCCCTGACATAGACACATTATTTGGGACCTGTTGATCCTTCAATCAATCAGTGGTATACATCAGTTTATCACTGGTCTAGCTCTCCAGTCATCAGTCATCTATCATCTATTTATCTAATCCTCAATCCTTTATCTATCATCAATTTAGCATTGTCTCTGTATCAATTTATCATTGATCTATTTATCATTAATCTCTATCTAATCATCAGTCATCTCTCTATCATCTGTCTGTCTGTCCGTCCGCCTATGGTCACGTCCTTACTTTCTGGTTTCCCAGGAAAGTCTGTGTCTATTTCCTGCCATGCTGCAGATCTCACAAATATTTCATGGACCCAGGCAGCCTCCCTCGCTGTCCCCAGGCAAGATCAGGGCTTGTTTGGTGGCCTGGCCTGTCTGCCTGCTGTTGCAGCCACTGAGGCCGAGCTGTTGTCCCCACCTGTCCCCTTGGCTGGGGCTGCAGGTGAGCTCTTCTGGTCCAGCCACGTCCCGGGAGCTCAGCTGTGGACTGAGCCCAGTGGAGGGTGATGCCACCACCGTCCTGCTCCGTGGTGACAGCCATCGCTTCCCTTTGCTGCCCCTGCGTGCTGGGCAGGTGCCAGTGCGGGTGGGGAGCAGCTTACTGGGAGATCCCTGCATGGGCAGTCACCCGCGCCTGTGCTCCTGGTGGCCTCTGCGCCAGGTGACAGGATCATGGTGCCCGTCCTGCAGCAGAGAGAGGAGACTAGAGGCTCCTCCTGGCCCGGGCTCTGGCCATGCCTGTGACATCGCGAGAAAATGTCACAGCTGGGCACAGGGCAGGGCAGGGTGTGTGAAGGTGCAGCTGTCACCTGTCACCTGCCAAAGGGTTGCCGCTTGGCCCGCAGGGAGCACGGGCCTGGGGAGGTGCCACTCGCCCTGTCTCTCCAGCATCTGGGCAGGTGCTGCGGGCTCCACACCTGAGTGCGTCCCTCCCACAGCTGCCGGCCAGGGAGCAGGGTGGCCGTATGGGAGAAGGGAGTGGACAGAGCCAGGCATGGTGGACCACACGTGTAATCCCAGCACTGGAGAGGCTGAGGCAGGAGGACTGCATGGGCTATATAGTGAGGCCCTGTCTCAAAAAAATATAATAATAATAATAATAATAATAATAAAAGAAAAAAGTAAGTGGCTGGAAGGAAAGAGTCAGCATCATGTCCAGCTGGCTTTGGAAGGCGCCCCTTCCCCATGCCTGGGAGCCTGAACCCCTTGGAGCCCGGGGCTGCCACACGCGTGCCCAGCCCTGTGCATACAGATGGGCCGGGTGCCCGTGTTTGTTGGTCATTCGGCAAAGACTTGCAGTGCACCATGCTGTGCCGGGCACCAGGGCCTGGAGAGCAAGGAGGAGCGCGGAGGAGGGCCCTGGCCGGGCGGCCAGCAGCGCTACGTGGACACGGGGCCCAGGCACAGCCCCAGCACCCGGCCTCTGGCTCACTCCTGGCAGTGGATGGCGAGGCAGGAGCAGGCTCCGGTGCAGATGGTGGAGCTGGAACCAGGTGGGCACCGGAAGATCGCGTGCTGGGACCTGCTCTTGCCATTTGCTAAGGTGGAAGGTGCCAAGGTCCAGGCTGCCTGCATGATGCCGGAGTCCCTGGGTGCCACTGCGCAGGCGTGGTTAGCCACAGGAGGTGTGGGTAGCTGAGCAGCACCAGGACCAGTGAGAGGCCCAGAACATGGGGACAGGGAGGGGAAATAGTTTCGGCAGCAGGGACAGGGCTGGAAACTAAGACAAGGGCGATTCGGGGTGGTGGGTGGTGGGCTGAGAGGCCCAGAGGCGACTGAAGCTGTGCCAAAAGGGGCCAAGGAAGGGAAATCTCCAACGCTGCTGCCCCACCTGGCCTCGGGGCCCTGGTTTCCAGGGAGCCTGGGCGTGGGGAGGACTCCACCCCCAGCTGGGTGGGTTCCTGTTTGTGCAATGTCAGGAACATTCCTTGGGAATGTCAGGAATTCAGGCTGCGCCCTGCTTTGGGGAAGCTGGGCTGGAGGTGAGAGTCCTGGGCCCTGGCTCTCGGATCTGACTGGGCCCTGACTTTGCCTGTCCCTCGAGGGCCACGGCAGCAGCAAAGCACCCACACAGCCCGGCTGCTGTCCTGCCCCTCCTGCATCCGCGGCCCGCAGGCCAGAGGCTCCTCCAGCCCACCGCACCCTGCTCCCTGCGCCCCCAGCCATGGGCCTTTCTGGCCAGCTTCCTGCGAGGGGCCGTGAAGAGCCCTGCTCCGGGCACACCTTGTCACAGGGAGGCCAGGGACCTGCCCGTTCCTGGGCTTCAGTAAGAGTCAGCGACTTGCCAGGCCAGGGCCACAGCTGGCCTGTGAAACTGCCGAGGCCGGGCCGGAACGCTGAGGGAGCCCTTTCTGGCAGGCAGGAGCAGGCTTCTTTGGAACTACTGACCACTTCCTGCGGGACTCCGGCCTGGGCCGGCGGCCGGGCCCCTCATCCAGCTGGGGGCATCGGTCACCTGTGTAGCCTGTCTGCTCCCGCGTCCTTGTTCCTGCAGCCTGGGGCCTGTGGCTCTGGGTGTCTTTGATCAGGGATGGTTTGGGCAGCCACAGCCAGAAATAATAAACAGAGCAGGGCTGCCCAGTCCTTTCAGGGTGTCCCTTCCAGCACTAGCCACAGGCCACTCCAGGCTGGCTGGGACTCGAAATTCACTGGCCTTAAAGTGTGTGGTGGCGGCGGCATCCTTCCGGAAGCCTTCCAGGACTTTACCCTCCTTGCCTTCCCTTCCCAGTCTTCCCTCTGTCTCTGCACCCATCAGTGTCATCATCCTGGTCTCCCCTGCTGGGTGGGAACCCAGAAGACAGAGTTGGGATATTAGGGCCACAGTGATGACAGAGAGGTGCAGTTCTGAGCCCCAGTGAGTGGAGTTATTTTAAGGCAGAGAGCAGGATCCACCATCAGGCACACTGCGCTCCAGGCAGGCTGTGCTGGGGACCCAGTGGGGTGGTCTGGACCCTTTTCGGCAGAGATCCCACGAAGGTACAGCTCGCCCTGCCTCAGAGAGCAGAGATGATCTAAAAAGACAAAATTAGAAACTGTGTTTCGAGACAGGCACAGTGGCCTGTAATCCCAGCTACTGGCTGCTCAAGAGGCTGAGGCAGAAGGATGGCAAGTTTGAGCCCAGCCTGGCAACTACATGAAACTCTGTCTCAAGATAAAAAATAAAAAGGGCCAGGGTGCAGCTCGATGGTGAGCACTTGCCCAGAACGCCTGAGACTGGGGGTGTGCAGAGGGGAGACGTTGGCTTCAGTACCGGACCAGAGAGCCTCATGCCTGAGGGCAGGCTGTGCCCTCTGAGTGCTGAGAGTGTGCAGGCCGGTCAGGCACTGTGAAGACTCCAGTGTCCATCCCCTCCAGGCACATGGCATCCTCCCGGACAGGGACAGTTGGAACTTAGAACAGTCGTGTCAGGGGTCAGACCGTTGAGCTGTAAGGGCAGTTGGAGATCTCCATGCCCACTTCGAGCATTGGCAAGGGGGGAAACTGAGGCTTGGTGACAGGCAGGTGGTCCCAGAGGGACCCTGCACTGGGGCTGGGTTGAGATGGCCTGTTGCAGGTTGGTCCAGGTGCTTTGCTGTGCTCCCAGCAGCCCCAGGCCCTGAGGGTCCCCACCCCTCCCTGGGATGCCCTGCACAGGGTTGGGGGTACTCTTGGAAGTCCCCTGGCCCTGAGCCAAGAGTGCAGCTGCAGAGACAAACAGGAAGCAGGGACTCTAAGGCCGGCTGGCCTCAGCGAGGACAAAGCCTGAACAGGAAACGCCTCCAGACCCTGTGTGGACTCGGAGCCGGCCAGGGCCTGGACACCACAGCCCAGTCAGACAGGCGGGAGGCGGGGGCGTCCCACACACGGGCAGTGAGCGGGCGGGGCCAGGCCAGTGCTTCGGGACATGCACAGCCAGGGCCCAGGCTCAGTTCCTGCTTCTTGTCTGAGCCCACGTGAGACCAGCCTGGGCTCCCCTAGCACACAGGGCCGGTTCCCTGCCTGGCCGGCCTCCTCAGCCACGTGGGGAGGTTCCTGCTCCTAACTCGGCTCAGGCCTGCGGCCAGCGGGGAGGTAGATGCTGGGCCCGCTGGCCAGGCTCCTGAGGAAGGAGGGCCTCTCCCTTCCCCCAGAGCCGTGCAGAACCACTCCACGGGCAGAGGGAGGGTTTTTTTGTGTACATGTGAGCATACACACGTGTACCTGGGATATATGTTTACATCTGTCTATGCCCGCCTGTGCGCATGTGCAGGAATAGAAGTAGAGCTGAGCTTGGCAGGGCCTGGCAGCTGGCTGTCACTTCCCCCATCCCTGTGCCACACGGGAGCTGGGTGTCCCCGGCCTCTCCTGCAGTACCCCAGGGCTGGTGGTAGGCAGGCCGGACAGGGCCTGGCGCCAGTCCAACAGGGAGCTAATGATCAACTGGTGGGGAGTCCGTGCGGCTGGGCTGTCTCTCATCCTGGCCCCCAGGCGGCGCAGAGGAAGTGGGGCAGGAAGAAGGGGCGCGCTGTGCAGTCAGCCTGGCTGTGGGCGGCCCCTGCCGGCCCCGGCCAGCTGGAGACAGCCCTGTGGGCCAGCCTGTGACAAGCTGGGAGCAGCCACCTGGCACCCACGTCCTGCGGCCTGACGGGCCCGGGAGGGGTCTCTGGGGAACGGAGTGCAGGTATGGGGCTCCGGGAAGGGGCTGGGTGGGAGGGGAGTGGACCCGCCCAGCAGGCCTGTGGACCAAGCCAGTCTTGACTTTTCGGACTGGTTTAGGTCGGGTGGAGCAGAAACCTGTGCAGGAAGCCATGGGCGGCTGTCACCGGGACCTGAGGCGCTGCTAGGCTCTTTCGCTGGGGCTGCTCAGGTCATGGTCTCTGGTTGGACTTTCAGCGATGGGAGCCAACCCTCAGCGAGCGTCCCCAGAGTCTGAGCCAGCCCACAGGGTCCTAGGGTGACCGAGTGCTGGGTTGCTGCAGGCCATATCAGCAGACATACTAGTGCCCGCGCAATGTCTCTGCACAGCCCAAGGTGCCACTGTGGCCACGGCTGCGCCACTCTGAGGTCACTCGTGGTCTGTTTATTAATTTTGGTTCTTGAGACGGTCTTGCTATGTAGTTCAGGCTGGCCTTGAACTCACTGTGTAGCCCAGGCTGGCTTCAAACCCTCGGCAATCCTCCTGCCTCAGCCTCCTGGGGGCTGGAATTACAGGCGTGTACCACCGTGCCTGGCTCCCTTTGGTCTGTCTCTTTTGCATAAATTTGTCAGAAAGCTCAGGAGGAGACCTGGACCTAGCCTCCCAAGGCCAGTCCTTCCTGGCACGTGGGCCCACGCACACCCCTGACACCCTCTCCAGGCTCCCGGGACCCCACTCTGCCTGGGCTCAGCGGGCAGTGGCAGAGCTGCACTGGGGAGGGGACAGGAGCAGCTGCGGCTGCTCTGGGAGGGTCCGAGGACACTCAGGGAATGGGCGTGCGGTCCATGTCACACAGAGGCCATCACGGGGGTGACAAGCAAGGCTTCCTCTGCGAGGTCACTCAGTGCTCCTCCCGAGGTGCCGTCTTCTCCACTGCGGTACGGCAGGCCCCTTGGCTGCCATCACAAACCATGACACACTTATGGCTTCCATGGACAGACGGTGTCCTCCCAAGAGTCAGCAGGCGATGGCATCTGCAGGCCAGATGGAGGGGCCCTCCTGCCTCTGCCCACTCCTGGGACCAGGACCCCCCGACCCCGCCTGTGTGGTCACACACCCTCCTCCTCTGCTGCCTGCCTCTCCCTCACAAGGACAGCAGCCTGGGGCGGGGACCACACTCGCCTAGCGCGACCTCATCATGACTGCAGCTAACTTCTGCAAAATATCATTCCCGCCCAGTTCCTGTTCTGAGGGCCTCTCCCAACTGAGGCTCACCCCAGGGCTCCCTGCCCGGCCTGCGAATTCTACTGGACAAACAGCTGGGTGGCACACACTTATAATTCTGCACTCAGGAGGCTGGGGCAGGAGGGTGGCCATGAGTTCAAGGCCAGCTTGGGCTCCATAGTGAGACCTCAAAAAATCAAAAAGAGAAACAAGACCTGGATTGAGCATTGAACTGGGCCAGCAGCCTGAGGCTGGCCTGGGTTTGTCTCTCCCAAGGAGGCCAGGAGGAAAGCCGGTCTCTGCAGGGTGCCTGGGGCCACCCAAACTCAGCAAGCTGATCTGGGCTGCCGCACCTGCACTCAGGGCGGCACCAGGCCCTGGAAGGGGAGGCAGGGAGGCGAGGAGGCTGTCCGTCTATGTAGCAGCGGGATGGAGCCCACTTCCTCGCCTCTGAGTCGGGAATGTATGTGTGTGGTTGCAGCTCTGTGTCCCCGGGAGTGGGCGAGGAACCCCCAGGGCCGGGACCTTCCCCTTTCTCAGGAAACAGCCAGAGCACCAGCACCGTTCCCAGCCAAGGGGGCCTTTCGGGACCAGCCAGCTCCTGTCCAGGGAGCAGTTGGGAGGGCGGGTGGCCATGCTGGGCACTGGCCAGTGGCACAGGGACCCTTGCCCAGCAGTGTTGTCCACCTGCTCTGCCTGCAGAGGGGACATCATCCTGGCTCCTAATGGATGATGTGGCCGGGCATCAGACACGCAGACGGTGCGGCCTGGGCTTTCAGCCCTCGGGGGCAGGCCTGGGCAGTGGGCAGTGGGCAGCTGCAGCGGGAGGAGTGGGGGTGGCTGGCCGGGGAACGGGGTGGAAAGAGGCAAAGTCCAAGGCTCGGGCTGGACTTGGGGCTGGAGGAAGGAGGCCCAGAGCGGGACCCGCAGCCTCAAGGAGGCCACAGAGCTCCTCAGGCGTGACCTGGTGGGGACACATTATAACCATGAACTCAGGTCCCCAATTCTGTAACTGATTCCCTCCTTTGGGGGGGCGAGTTCATGAGCCAGGGCCCCTCCCAGCCTGCAGCTGCCCTTGGAGGGGAAGGGCTGGCTGTGTGGCGTCCCCCTGGGTGCCTCAGGGTGCTGGGTGGTGGGAAGTGTCACTCACAAAGCGACTCATGGAGAGGGCAGGTGGCAGTGGCTGCCCCGGGCCAAGCCCTTCACCCGGAGCCCCTCCATGGGGACAACCCTGGCCACTTCCCCACCGGTACCCTCAGGCCAGGAGGCACTCTCTCCTCTCTCCACAAGGGAGCTTGTCACCAGGAGCCATTGCTGTCTACCCTGTGTCTGAATCCCAGACCCTGTGGCCGGGCCCTCTCTCTCTGTCCCCTCCTCCCAGGGCAGGCCAGGCGTGGGGCGTGGCCAGCTCGGGTCAGCGGGGGTGTCACGGGAGTGATGGGGCCTCTGGAGAATCCAGGCTGAAGCCCAGTGCAGTGGGGCGGAGTCATACAGCTGTGCGCCCCAAGGTCCTCTTCCCCGGCCCTGGGCAGTGCTGGAGGGTTGGCTGGAGATCGTGTCCCGTGGCATCGATGGGCATGTGCCCGGCCTTTCTGCACAGTCCTACTGCGTGTCTGGTCTTACTGCACATCCGTCTCCTGCAGCGAGTCAGACAGCTCTCAGGCTGCGAGCTGTTCCCAGGGCTGTTGGTGAGCAAGAAAGGGGCCCTGCCCAGCCTGGCGAGCGAGGTGGCGCTGACATCCATGCTGGGGCAGGGCTCTGTGGAGCTGTTCAGAGGCTCGGCTGACTGAGGAGGAGGTGGCCAAGCTGGACTCTGGAAGGGTGCACAGGAGTCTCACCTGCAAAGGAATGGAGGGCTCTGCAGGCTGAAGTCACAGTCTGTCACAGCCTATGCAAAGGCCCTCTGGTGTCTGGCAGCTAGGGGCACAACGAAAGTGAGTACAAAATGGCTGGCAGAGGACAGCACCGGTCATGTACCCCGTGTCCTCGTGCTGGGTCACCTGCTGCATGTGAAGGCCGCCGTGTGGCTTCTTTCCTCTTAACCCCACCTAGCAGGGACGTTGGTAGCCTGTGTCCCTGGAGTGGCGTATCTGCTGACCACTGCCCTGCTCTCTCCACTGCAGACCAGCAGGGCATGCCAGGCTCTTGGCCCCCAGGCCACTGTGGGATATGAAGGGCCCCATGGAGGTGACCCCTGAAGAGCAGGCTGCGATGGGCAGGGGGCCCGGGAGACTCTCGGGAGGCTGCAGCAGCAGTGACGACCGAGTGCAGAGCACAGCCGTGGGCCCGCTGGGGGAAACCAAGGCGACAGGCAGCGCAGGTGAGTGTGCCCATCTCCCATCCCACCCCACCCCACACCCAGCTTTCTCCGGGCAGCCGGTCAGGCCTGCACCCTGCGCTTCTCCTTTCCCGTGTGTAGCGGGACAGCTGGCCCCAGTGAGTCACTGGCGTGTCGAGGGCAGCTCGTGTTTTCCGGGGCACACTATGTCAGCACAGCTGGCACAGAGAGCGGGGAGGGGCTGTGACAGGGAGACCAGGCTTTAATCCCACTTGTCAGTAGGCCACTGCTTGACCTGGGCCTCAGTTTCCCCACTTGGGAGCAGAGGGGCAGCCTCAGTGACCCCTGGCTCCCCTCCCCATCCGTCCTTGGACGCTGGCAGAGTGGAGCGAGGCAGGGGGCACGGAGGGAGCCCCCAGTCTGGGCCCCGTGGTGGGGGCCCTGAGATGCTAGTTTGTCCTCCTGTGGAGGCTGGTGCTGCCTGAGGATGAATCTGTGAGCCCGGCTGGGTCTTGTCCCTTCTGCAGGAGTGAGCTGGCTTTCAACCCTCGCCTCCAGCTTGGCACCATCTGAGCAGGTGCCTTGACCTGATGCTGCAGACTTTGGTCCCCATGCCATCCAGTGCACTACACAGATGGGGAACCAGACAGGACAGGGGAGAGGGGCCCAGGCCAGGATGCAGCTTGCAGGGGTGGGGTGGAGGAACCAAGCCCCTGGAAATGGAGCAGCCACTAGGCTCCACATCCTGGCCGTGATGTGTGCAGGTGGCGAGGCAGACCCCTCCCCGACCCCACACTCTGGGGGTCTCACTGATCCGCACCCGGCCCATGATCCCACGCTGCGGGGCTGAGCAGCACTGGCCAGCAGTGATGCGGACCTCACAGGATAGAGGGCTGTCCTCCCCTGAGACCCCAGCGACACCGTCACCCCCTCTGTGGTCAGCAGAGTAAGACCCGACAGTGTCACACTGTGTCCCGGCATCTGTCATTCTGTCACCCCATAGGACACAGGACTCTGCAGGTGGGATAGTGTAAGATACCGAGAGGGTATCTGGATAATCAGGGCCGGCCCTGGACGCCGTCACAAGAGGCTCCACAGGCAGGAGGCAAGGACAGCCAGCAAAGATGTGGGGACAAAGGTGGAGTCAGTCAGAAATCTGACCATGGACAGATGAACGGATGAATGGACTGAGGGGCTGTGGGCCATGCAAAGGTGGGAGACAGAGCCACCCCTGCAGGCTGCAAGACAGCCTTGAGGACGCCTTGGTTTAGCCCTTTAGACCTATCCCAAAATCCAGACGGCACAGGGTTTGGGACATTTGGTTGCAGCCCAGAACACCGCTCACAGCATCCTTCCTGGGTGGGCATGGCTGGGCTGGAGCGGTGGCCCATGGGCGGCTGCCAAGGTGCCGTTCTCCGGTGACCTGGGACCTGCTGTGTTGCAGATGCGGCTTCTCCTCCTGGCACTGTGGGGCCGGCTGAGACCTGTCCTGGACAGATGGCAGCATGTCCCACAGGTGAGTGTCCTGGGCTGGGCCCCAGTCACGGCGCCAAACACCCAGGGCTGCAGGTTGAAGAGGTTTGTTCAGGCTCCTGGCTTCCGGTTCCAGCCTGCGGTCTGTGGTCTGGTTGCTCTGGGAGTCGTGCCGGGAGCCTGGGGCAGAGCATGTGGCTTGCCTCTTGGTCAGGTGACAGAGAAAGTGGAGGAACCTGGGGTCCCACAGTGCCCTGAGGGCACATCCCCAGGACCTGAAATCGTGAAGGTTTCCCACCAAGTGAGGACAGGGACCAAGACCTTAGCACCTGGGGGACACTGGAGGTCCAGTCGCAGAGACCCAGGGCCCCTGCCCAGCGCCCAGGCCTCCAGCGTGGTTTGCGGCCAGGGGCTGGCGGGGACAGGCCCACACTGCCCCGGGCCATGCCGACTGCCCAGCCTCCCCTCTGCTTGCAGACCTGACCTTGCAGCTACAGGCCGTGCGCAGGAAGAGCAGGCAGCCAGAGCCCAACCTGCAGCTGGCCCTGCGTGGCCGTCTGCGCCTGCTGGAGAACGACAGCCGGGAGGTGGCCCACGTGCTTGGGGTGAGTCCGATGCTGTGGCTGAGGGCATGCCGGGGGCCGAGGCAGGGGTGGCACGAGAAAGTTCGAAGAGACGGAGGACTGCAGAAGGATGGAGGAGGCAGCTAGTGTGGAATCAGAGGAGAGGGAGGAGACACTGGGGACAGAGCCGAGACCACGTGGGTGTGCGGGCCTGAATGGCACAGATGGGGAAACTGAGGCCCTGAGAAAATTTGAGCGCACAGCTCAGGCAGAACTGCAACAGGCTGGTTGGTGTTGCTCCGTGCATGATTAAGGGACTGGAAGGCCGGGGAGGCGGAGAGGGAGAGGGGCTGGTGCAGGGAGGCCTAGGAAAGGGCTTGCTCCTGGTCCACAGGTACTAGGGCGCCATGGCTGGCTTGGGAATGGGAGCGGGGCAGGCTTGGGCAGGAAAGGATCGGCTCCGCGCTTGCCGGCCCCACCCAGGGCCACTGTACTGCAGCGCTTGCCGGCCTGGTCAGATACCCAAGGCCCCCGGGGGTCCGCAGCGTCTGCTTCTTTCTCTCCAGGAGCTGTCGGCCAGGCTGCTGTCCATCCAAAGCGACCAGGACCAGATCGTGGTGACATTTAAAACCTTCGAAGAAATCTGGAAGTTCTCCACCTACCATAACCTTGGTAAAGCCGGAGCCTCTCCCAGAGTGGGCTGTGGGGGCCCCGGGAGGACCGGTGCGACCAAACGGAGCGGCAGGACGGGCCGAGTCACAGTGGCCTCATGCTCTGACCTGCATATGTGAATGCGGCACACAGAGGCCAGACGGCCTGGCCCGGGTCACAGCAGGGGACAGTGAGAGTCAGACCGGGGACTGGCGGCTGGTGCTCATGGGACAGCCGTCTTTGGGGGTCTCCTTGGGCCTGGCCCTCAAAGGGCCTGCTGGTGACCGTGCTTGGCCCCCAGGCTTCACACACCACTGCCTGGAGACGCTGCTGGTGGATGCCGGCTTCTGGCTGCTGGCGCCCGGCCAAGAGGAGGAGGCGGCCGTCCATGTGCATGTGGCCGAGGATGCCCTGAGGCTGATGCAGGAGAGCCTCCTCATCCAGGAAGGTGGGCGCCTTGCTGTGCTGGCACCTGTGACTTTGGCCGGGGACTGGGGAGTTTGGGTGCAGTGTGACCCGCATCAGACTCCCGGGCACCGTCTTGGGTTATAAATGTGCCATCAGCCCGAGAGATGAGGGGTCTGAGAGGTAGCAGAGGAGGAGCGTCAGAGCTCCGCCCTTCCTGATCCATGAAGAACGCCTCTCGGGGGCCCTCAAATCTGTAGGACACAGTGTTGGGGTGTGGGGTGCCCAGCTATGGTCAGACTCGTCAGTGGAAGCCCAAGCAGAAAGAGCTCTGGGGGGTCACAGTCTGTCCCTGAATAGCACAAATGGGGAAACCGAGGCCCAGAGAGAGTCTGGAGCTGTGCCAGCCCCACAGGGCAAGTTGAGGGAGAGCCAGGACCCCAGGCTCCCATCTAGGCGCTTCTGGGAAATCAGAGATGGTGGGGGTCAGCGTGGTCCTGCCTGGCACAGCTTCGGCTGCCCTGGTCCAGCCATCCGGGTGACACCTCTGTCCCTCCAAAGGGCCTTTCTTCGTCCTGTGTCCTGACCACCATGTGAGAGTGGCGCCTGGTGTCCAGGGTGTGAAGAAGGGCACTCAGCCCTCCAGACGGACTTCGGAGGGTCACCCGGGAGAGGTGGCCCCAGAAGCAGGCTGCTCGGCCCCAAGCCCCAGCACGGCCCCTGAGGAGCCCTTGATTCCATTCCATCAGTAGGTACCACCCTCGCTGTCACCCTCTGGCTCTGAGACAGGCGCCTCCTTAGGGCACAGAGTTCCTGGGTGTTAGCCAGCCGGGGGGCCTGCCAGTCACCTAGTCCAGCTCTATTTCCTGGCCAAAAGAGCCGAGCCCCAGAGAGAGGAGCGGTTTGTTCCAGCACATGGAAGGGAGAGAACAGAGCCCGGGGGCAATCCAGGTCCTGGGCCAGAGCCCCTCACACCCCCAGTACCCAGCTGCCTCCAGGAGCTGCTTCTGCAGGGCGCCGGGTGAACCGGGGTGGCTCGTCCCCTGGGACGGGCACCTAGGTTGAGGGCCGGGCCACGTGCACCGGGCCCGAGGTGGCCGCACCCTCACGAGGGTCACCTGCGTGTGCTGGGGAGGCCCCAGGTTCACGGGCACAGACACCTCTCCCTCAAGCTGCACCCACAGTACAGACTGCTCTCTCCGCTCCAGGTGGGCACTAAAGGTGCCCTGGGACCCCGCTGGTGACTCTGTGGGCGGACCTGGAACCCCCGACACGCTGCTGGTGGGTGAGTGTTCCCACAGCCTTTTCTCCCTGGGGGAGCCGGGGGGCGCCAGTGTCTGGGAGGTTTCCACATCTGCCCTTTGCCTTCCCCAAGCCGGAACAGGAAGCTGGGCTCCCCTCCCGTGAGGCCAGAGGCTCAGAAAGTGCAGGGTCAGGAAGCAGGGCGGGGCCCCAGAACCTGAGTCCCACTCACGTGGTGGAAGACCCCTGGGGTGCTGCCCCTGGCGGGCACCAAGGAACACCGTGAGGCTGGAAGACCTGTGGTCAGCTGAGGCAGGAGGATCACAAAGAGTTTGAGGCCAGCCTGGGCTAGTTGGTGCATTCAAGGCAGCCTGAACTACACAGCAGGAGCCTGACTCAAAAAACAAACAAAAAACCTCACCCCCCATTCTGTAGGGACCTCATCTCCTTCAGACCTCAAGGTAGAAGTTGAAATCGGGGAGGCCCCGTGGCCCCAGCCCCGACTGTGTGATCTCTCCCCTGCAGGGCGCGGCCAGGCCTCTGCGGTGGCCGACTGGCAGAGCTCAGGCCCCGAAGAGCTGTCCTTCCGTGCTGGCGACCTCCTGGAGCTCCTCAGTGCCCGGGTGCCCGGCCTGCCCTGGTGTGTGGGCCGACACGTGGCCTCGGGCAGCGTGGGCTTTGTGCCCACGAGTCTCATCCGCCTGCAGGAACCCGAGTCTGAGTGAGTGGCTGAGGCCCCTTCCGGAACCTGTCCCCCGCTCCTGCAGGGAACCCAGCCGCCAGCCACCCGGGTCACAGACTGGGGTGTGTCCTGGATGTCCTGCTCGGCCCTCCTGGGGATGTGACTTGCCCCTGCATGTCGCTCTGGGGGCGCAGACGCAGACCCGCACACAGGCCCGCCACAGAGGAGGGCTGGTGGCCTGCATGCTGGGGGGCTCGTGGACCCTTCCTCCCTCGCCTTTCCGCTGACTGCTGTGTCCCGGTAAGCTCTGCCCCATGTCCATGTGGCGTCCTCCGCCATGTCTGTGATGGTTTCCCCTCCTCGCAGACACCCTGCTCCTATCTGGCCTCACCATGCCCATCACATCTGCAAAATCCTGACTTCCCCAAACAGTCGTCAAAGGGTCCCTTGGGGGACACCACTCATCCCAGCATACCATGTCACTCCCCTTCGTAAAGCCCATTAGACTTCTGCCCTGGCCTTCAAGGCCCTGGTGACCCTCAAGGTCACAGGTTGCCAGGGCCCATCAGCCCACCCCGAGTCCGGGTGTGCTGGACAGCTTGATGCCCCTCTTCTTCCCAGTGCCGAGGATTGAACCCAGAGCCTTTACTCTGAGCTGTGTCCCCAGCCCTTTATAATTTTTACTTTGAGACAGGGTCTCACTAAGTCACTAAGTTGCCCAGGCTGGGTTTGAACTTGCCATTGTCCTGCCTCAGCCTCCAGAGTGCTGGGATGACAGGTGTGTGCCAACATGCCCGGTGGCGAGCCTCTTTTTAACAAGGCTGGGTTGACATGTGTGACCCCCTCCACCCTTCTCTCAAGGCCTCGTGTCCCACTTGGGGCTCATCCCCAGGGACACTGTTTCTGGCCCTGCTCCGTCCTCTGTGTGAGCCCCCATCCTGTCCATCCCCACGTCCCAGCTGAGGGACCCCATTGGAGGCTTCCTGGGCACCTCCACGTTGCCACTGCCTGGAGGGGGCAGCGGCAGCTGACAGTGGGGTCTTCGGGGTTGGGCAGCAGCTGGGGTGCCCACCCTTGGATGGAACTCGGTTTTCCAGGATGTGACCTTGGTCCGAGGGCCTAGAGGACGTGGGTATGTGGGCAGCGTCCTTACCCCTACGCTGCTCATCTCTGGGGGCCACGCTGCCCACAAACGAGACAGTTCAGGGGCCTTGTGCTGGGCTGGGCACTGTGACAGGCCTGTTTTGGGTCCCCCTTCATTATTCTCCCTGGTTAGGCCTGTCCGCCTCAGTGGTCCTTGCCTCTGTCCATCGAACACAGCAAAGCCGCAGGGCTCGGCGTTTCCCAGAGTGTCCCCTGCACCACCCTGTCACAAACACCGCTGTGCCCAGGGGACGGGGTGCTCTGTCCACATCCCCTTGTGGGACCCCAGGGCCAGCTGGAGACACCATCACACCTCGCCTTTGTCCTGCCAGTGTGTGCCTCCCGCATCGCTGACCTCCAGGTCCCTTTTCTCACCCACCATCTCCAAGGAGGACCACACCTCTCTACAGCTATCCAGGCCCATGTCAGGTGATTGTATCCGCTCCCTGCCCAACCTGGCAGAGTGATGGGGCGGGTGCCATTGGTCCAGTTACAGCCAGAGAGGCCCTAATGACGTCCCTCATTCACTCAGCAAACATTTGCTGGACTTAACGCTGATTCCGAACCCCGGTTCTCCCCTAGGGTTTGATGACCAGCCTGGTGGGAAGGCTTACCAGGAAAGTTGCCAGAGAGTATGAAGTTCTCCCACACCTTTCCCTCAAAGTGCCCAAGTGTTCCCACGCTGCAGCATCAGCCGGACCCTTTTCTCGCTGCTGTTTTTTTCTGGGCGCTGTGAGAATAAGTCCCAAACTACCTTCCCCATCTGTAATGCAGGGCGGGGTCCTCAAACCAGGACGTAGTGCCCTCTAGAGTCAAAGAAAACCTCAGCCCGCCCGGTGCCACAGCCGGCCTGTCCTTTCTCCGTCTGGGGCAGGTTTCAGTCTGTCTTTGTCTTTGGACACCGGCATTTTCGACCACACAAGACTGTTGTTCTGTAGAATGTGTTACAGCCACTCGAGGATTTTCTTCACCACTGAGCTGCGTTTCGGTTTCACGTTATGCTGGCAATTTTGTCCTAGAGGCAGAACTTGCCACCTCCCTCCCTCTCTGTTGCTTCTCTCTGACTTTATGGGTCACTCACGAGCCCTTTGTTCATGTCGTGCCCCGTGGGACACACTGGCAGAGCCTGTAGGAGAAGGGGCCCCTGTCACAGACGGCTTCATAGGGGAGCGGATGTTTGAGGCAGGGCTTTGAAGGCTGTGCAGGAGCCTCTCAGAACCTCATGGCCTTTTCTACTCCCAGGCATCTGCCCCAGGCCAGACAAGTGTCCCCTGGAGGGCAGGATCTGTTTTGCTTTCATCTCACTCTACATATGTGGGGACCATGTATCAAATGAAGGGGTAGAAACGGGTCTTATTGTGAAACGTTTACTTTTGGCAAAAGATAAAATGATGACAACTTTAGTTATAGGTCTAATCAGCTCGTATTCCTGACTTGGCGGAGCAGAAAGGCAGCTTCTCCCGGGCAAGGGCAGGGCAGAGAGGAGGCGACGCCAGGTCCCTGGGTGTCTTTCCCCATGAATGCTGAAGCAGAGGGGACATCTGAGGATGCTGGCGAAAGCTGCCCTGCTGGGGGTCTGGCATGTATCTTTCCTGACTTCTGGGAAGGTCCCATGAACTCTGGCTCCACCTGGACGCCAGCACATCGGCCTGAGCGACGCCATCTTGGTTGGTCTGCTGGAGCCTTTTGTGTTTTACATCACACTGGAAATGCAGGATTTTAAATTAAGCCGTTGATTTTTTCCAGGTTGGAGGGTGCGATCTTCCTGGATGAGGAGGAACGGTCGTTCTTCAGCAGCGAGGGACGCTTTTCCGAGGAGGACGCCCGGCAGCTGCTGGGCAGGATGTCAGGCAGGGACATGTGTGCCTTGTACAGCTTGGGTAGGTTGGGCCGTGGGACGTCTCAGGACCCTGCAGGGGTGACCACAGAGAGTGTCCCAGGCAGATTCCTGGAAGGGCAGTGACTGGGCTGAAGGGCATGCAGCCAAATGGCTTTGCACTTGGGTGGCACCAAGTGGTGTCCCCTGGGCGGACACTTGCTCTGCCTTGCCAGCGCTGGGTTTGCACATTTTTACTTTTTAGGACAGTTGGGGCTCCGTGATGCCTGCGGACTGGCCCCAGGACCAGCCTCCTCTGGGCACTGGGGAGCTCAGAGACCTGGCTCTGGCGTGACCAGCTGAGTGGGGTCCTGTGGGGGCCTGGGCCTCGCTTGGCCTTGTTGAGGTGGTTTCTCTCCCCTCCTGAGCTGACACAGGCTCACACAGCCCTGAGGGCCTGTCAGGAGGAGCCCCGGGCGGCTGCCTGCAAAGACAGTGCTGTTCTGGCCTTACCTTGATGCCCTTAGCTGGGCAAGGCTGCCCCTGCAGGGCGAGCACAGAGGAAGGAGCAGCCATCGAGGAGGAGGACGGGCCTGGGGGGGCGCGGGGCCGAGCCAGTCACTGGGCTCTGCGGGTCACAAGGACACTGCACACAGCTCACGCATCATCCTGCCGCAGGGGGCCTCAGCGCAAGCACGCACACCGCCCACTGTGTGTACACATGCACGCGTAGACGCATTGCTGCAAACACGTCCAGACACACACTAGTGCAGTAAACATGCCCGCTAACATGCATGTGTACATACATGCATGTATGCGTTGCATGTACATATTCACATGTACTCATGCATGCACACTCAAGTATACAAACACATGCACACACTCACAGGTATACAATCACACGGACACATAGATACCTACACACTCATGCATACACAGACACATGTGCAATACACACATAAGCACCTCTACCCATGTGCATACATGTGTGCGCAACACATCCCCACAGGTATGCACGCATGTGCATATGTACACATCTGTGCATATGGATATGTAGAAAGAACACGTGCACGCATGTAGGAACATACATGTTTCTAGACATGTTTCTTCTTCCTGCTTGATGGCATGGATTAACTTTCCCAGGAATATCAGGTTTTCACTTTGTAGAGCCCACAAATGAGTTTCTCCCCCTAACGGACAGACTTAGCTGCACCTCAGCACACCCTCAGCACTCTGATGCTCAGAGCTCCCTGGCATCGCCTGGCCACCTCGGCAAGCAGAGCTGGCCCTCATGTGCCAAGTGCATCAGGGACACATCTCTGGCCCAACGGGGCCTGGCACCTGGGAGCCACACACCTGTGATCAGTTTCTGTCACATTACACATCTTTTCACGGCTTTTTCTCATGGGTTTCTATGGCAACCCAGCAGGCAGTGAGCGCCCACCCGTCTCCCAGAGGAGACACGAGGCCGGGAAGTGGCTGCCCTGAGGCTCACTGCGGGGCCTGCAGGGCTCGGCTGCTGCCACACAGCCCCTCCGCCCCTGTGCTGCTGCTGGGACCTGACGGAGGCGGGCAGGGGCTGCCCCTCTCCCGGGCTCAGGGCCCTGGAAGATGTGGGTTGGGGTCTCTGGCCCCCAAGCCAACCTCTCTGCGTGGGTGTTGGTGGCCAGGGCTCCTGTCCTGTGTCCCTGACAGGAGATGGTGATGCTTCTCTTCCTTCTCAGACAGGCTGGAAGATGCTGGGCATCAGCAGCCAGAGGAGCGAGGTAGGCGCTGTGCTGTGTCTCGGGGTCCTCGGTCTGCAGTCTTGGCGGCTATGGGGCAAAGGCCACAGTGCGGGGCACGGTGGACACCAGGCAGCGGTGCCACTCTTCTGCCCCAGCTGGGGCGGGTCGGGGATTTGGAGCCTTGGGCTGGAGAGGAAGCCCCTCTGGCAGCTCTAGTCCCTGGAAGGTCCAGGTCCTTTCGGGAGACCCTCTCCCCATCCCTTCTGCAGCGCCATCTCCCCATTCCCCAGGGTCTGTGTGGTAGTGGGCTTGGGAGTCCCCGGGGTGGCCCCGCCTGGGCACAGAGGGACCGTGCTGCTTCCGCCCAAGCGCTGCATGCCCCGCGGTCCCTGGCAGAGGCCCCAGGGGGCGCCCAGGTGTCCACACCTGGGTAGCAGCTGGAAGCAGCCCACGGGCCTGGTGTGAGGTCTCAGCTGGTCTGGCATGAGCAGATCAGGCCCCTAACCCATGTGTAATCACCTTTGCTAAGCCTTTGCTAAGGCTTTATAGCAGCAAAGAGAGAGTTTGTTTTGGAAACACTTTTTACACATGAATGCAGAAGAGGCTGTTGGGTCCTGACCTTCCCAAGTCACTCCCTGTTGGGCAGCCGGAGTTCTTCCAGCAGGAAACGTGCTTGTTTGCTCTTCCCCAGGGAGGGAGGACTTGGCTTTGAGCACTGCTCCCGTGCAGAGCAGCCTCAGAGTCCTGAACCGCCCAGCTCTACTGCTGGACACTGGCCCTTTCCTGGAGGGGTGCTGTACCCTCCTCTCCGTTGTGTTTGGCCCTTTTTTGTTTGTTTGTTTGGTGCTGGGGATGGACCCTGGGGCCTCCACACACTAGGCGTGTGCTCTACCACGGAGCCACCCCCAGCCGGTTTTGTCCACTTTGCGTGGCAGCCTCGAACCCTTGGTGGCTGTAAGCTCTGGTTGGCTGTTGGCAGGGGAGCCCGATGTGCCCACAAGCCTCACACCGGGGTGGTAGTGCTGGATGTGGGTGGACTGGTTAGGGGAGGGACCTGCAATGAGCTGTGGTGCATGACAGGCAGGGTGGAGGAAAGGGGGTACCAGGTCGGGAGCCTACCCCGCCGGCCGTGTCTGACTTGGGATCTTAGTGACTGAGTCCCCAGGCTCTTCCGTGACCTGCAGAGCTCCTGCCGCAGCCCGGTGGGCGGCATCTCCAGGAAAGCGCCGAGGCAGCAACCACGGGCTCTGAGGGCTGCTGGACGGGGCAGCTGCAGCCAGGCCTCCCACTGACCGGTGGTGCCTTCTTGTCACTTGCAGAGGCACCGCCCCCTTGCCCAACCCCGGAGCCGCGAGAGACCCTGCGCACCGTGAGGAGCGTCCTCCAACAGTGCAAGACCTGCCTTGGCCAACCTGAGGAGCCAGCGCCCCAGGGCCCCCCAGCAGCGTCCAGTGGCCGGAGCTCACTGGTCCCCAAGGAGCCCCCCTTCCGCCTGGATGCCGAGGACGGCTGGGGCGCCCCCGAGGCCCTGAGCTCGCTGCTGCAGTGCCTCAATGCATCCGGGTACGAGGCCAGCTTCCGCGGACTGTACGATGCCCCGCTGTCCGGGCTGAGCGGCTTGGCCAGTGGCTTCGCTGACGAGGAGGAGCTGGCTGACTGCCTGGCACAGGCCCGGGGGGCAGCCAAGAAGGCCGGCCTCGGCATGGCCCTGGCCAGGCTCTGCTTCCTGCTGGGGCGGCTGTGCGCCCGCAGGCTCAAGCTGTCCCAGGCCCGGGTGTACTTCGAGGAAGCCCTGGGGGCTCTGGGGGGTGGCTTCGGGGACCTCTTCCTGGTGGTGGCCGTGTACGCCCACCTGGCCAGCATCTACCTGAAGCAGAAGAACAAGGAGAAGTGTGTGCAGGCAGTGCCCAGGGCCGCGGCCCTGCTCCTGGGGACGCCCGGCCACGCAGGCAGCAGCGGGGCCGAGGCCGAGCTCCTGAAGCTCGCGCTGCGCCGCGCCATCATTGCCCAGAGCCCGCAGGCCGAGGCCCGGGCCTGCTTCCTGCTGGCCCGGCACCATGCCTGCCTCAAGCAGCCCGAGGAAGCCCTGCCCTACCTGGAGCGGCTGCTGCTTTTGCACAAGGCCTCAGGGACCCCGCACGCGGAGTGGGCTTCAGACTGCTACCTGCTCCTGGCGGACACCTACAGCCGGAAGTGCCTACCCCACCTGGCGCTGAGCTGCATCAGGGCGGCCTCGCTGGGCACACGGGGCTCCCTGGCTAGTTCCCTGAGGAGCGTGGACCTGGTTCTCCAGAACAACCCCCGGCTGTGTGCCCACAGCAGGGCTCCCTCTCTCCCTGCCCAGATCGCCCACTACCTCAGACGGGCGCTGGCCTACCCCGCCCCAGGCCCGGGGCGGGTGCTGCGTGGCGCCCTCTATGCCAGCCTAGCCCAGCTGCACAGCCACCACGGACGGCACGGCCAGGCCATCGCCTTCATGACACGGGCCGTGGAAGCTGATGCTACGGCGGGGGCCTGCACCGTGGTGGACCACATGGTAGCCCTCGCCTGGCTGCACATGCTCCAGGGACAGAACCTGGTGGCCCTGGACATCCTGGAGTCTGTCCTGGATGCGGCTGTGGCCAGTGAGGACCAGGAGGGAGTGATGGCCAACATGGCGGCCATGGCCCTGAAACGGACGGGCAGGACCCGGCAGGCGGCCGAGGGCTACTATCGCGCCCTGCATGTGGCCCGGCACCTGGGCCAGCGGCAGAACCAGGCGGTGGTCCTGGCCAACTTCGGGGCCCTGTGCCTGCAGGCCGGGGCTGGCAGGCTGGCCCAGCACTACTTCCTGGAGGCCATCAGGCTCTTCTCGCAGCTGCCCAGCAGGGAGTGTGGCCAGGACTTCACACAAGTGTTGCTGTGGACAGGCCACCTGTACACGCGCCGGGGCCTCGTTCAGCAGGGCAAGTGCTACTACCAGTGGGCGTTTCTGGTCGCCACGGAGACAGGCCACCTGGAGAGTAAGTGCCGCCTCAGTGGTCCAAGCTCCTGGGTCTGCCTGGAGCTGGGAGTCCACGGCCGGGGCTGCCTTTCCACCTCAGAGATGCTGAGAGGTGGACGCCGGCAGATGTTTGAAGGCCTGTGGGGCCTGTGGGGTCATCCCTGCCTCTGCCGGACAGGCTCAGGCCTGCGGAGCCGGAAGCAGAGTCTGTCACCAGGTGCCGGGCTGGAGGCATCTCGGTGCCCTCTGCCCCCTGCCTGGAGGACACTAGCACTCCAGTCCACACAGAAGCACCCTGCTGTGCAGGCAGGGCCTCTGTCAGGGGCGCCAAGCAGCACCCAGGGCCCCAGCTGTGCTTTGGCTTTTTCTTGGAAGCTCTGGGGAGCCACTGAGTGCTGAGGAGCTCCCACTGTGGCCGTGTGCAAAGGTAGAGACAAGGTGGGATGGGACAGCTGGCAGAGGCGGCAAGGATCTGGGCAAGGGGACAGGTGGGGAGAGTGTCTGAGGGGCATTCAGAGTCCCAGGAGAAAACGGACAGGGACTACTGTTCGCCCCTCCACCCCGGGTCCCTGTCCATCCTCCCGGTTCACTCTCCCGTCAAGAGACCGCTGACAGAAGGCCAAGTTGCCCACCCACGACCCCAGGGCTGTGGCCACCTCGACCTGCTTCCAAGCACAGGCCCCTAGGGACGGAGCTTTAGGAAGTGACCACAGGAATGGGCCAAGGAGGGAGGAGGGGACATCCGGGCTTCCGCTCCAGCGGACACGGTCACTGCAGAGGGGCTCTGGCTGGAAGGGACCCTCGGGGTCTTTAGAGGACCTGGTGGCCTCTGGCAGATCCTGGCCACCTACAAGCCCAGGTGCTGGGTTCAGACCTGAGAGTCTAAACAAGGGCCCAGGGGCCGAGTGACCTGGGCCACCAGCCCGAGCTGGTTGTTTGTGAGCCACACAGCGTGGCGCATCTTCCCAGGTGCGGTTCTGTGATTCACTGGCCCATTTCCTGTGCTCTCTCCTGCCCTGCCGGGGCTTCCGTCCTGACCTCGGTAATCTGCATCTTCTTTGCCCTTTTCTCGGTCTGTCTGATGAAAGGTTTGTCAGTTTGGTTCATCCTTCCCAAGAACCAACTTTTGGTTTCATTGTTTTTCACTTCTCTATATTCTTACTTATTATTTCTGCTCTGATATTATTTTCTTTGTTTTGTTCCCTTTTTGAGATTAGTTAACTCTTCCTTTTCTAGCTTTTTAAGGCAGAAGTTTAGGTTCTGGCTTTGAAACTTTCCCCCCGTGGTAGTGGAGCTGGAACCCAGGGCCACCCTTGTGCTAGGAAAGTGCTCTGCCATTGAGCTGCATCTCCAGCCTTTTTGATTTTTTATTTTGAGACAGGTTCTCACTAAGTTTCCCAACCTAGGCTTGAACTTGAAATCCTCCTGCCTCAGTCTCCCAAGTAGCTGGGATGACAGGCGTGTGCTCCTACCCAGAGACTTTTTGTAATGAGGCATTTACAGCTCTAAGTTTCCCTCCAGGCACAGCTACGACAGCTCGTTAAGTTTTGGCATATTGTGATTTAGTTTCCAATCATCTCAAAAGTTTCTAATCATCTCATGATTTAGTTTCGAAATCATCTCTTTCGAACTCTTTTTGACCTCTGGTTATTTTGGAGTGTGTAATTTAATTTTCACGTATTTGCAAATTCCCCGATCTCCCTTCTGTTGCTGATTTCTAATTTCACTCAGTGTGACTGAAGAACATGCCCCGTGTGCTTCCAGCCCTTTTCTGTTTGCTGAGATGTGTGTCGCTGCCCGGGGCCGGGAGGGCCGTGTGCTGCTGGTGCTGGGCGGGTGTTTTAGGGGCGAAGTCATGAGCTTGTGGTTTGGAGCTGTCGGCTGGGGCTTTGCAACGCAGAGCCCGACTGTGCCATCTACCATGTAGCCATGGTCCTGGCAGGGCACTCGGCTCCCGGCTGTCCCTGTGTCTGTCTGCAGCAGGAGTCCTGGTGCCCCTGGCCATCAGCTCAGGCCAGAAGTAGCCCCGTCCTGGCTGGAAAGGGTGGTGCCTGGCCACGAGCCCTGCCCTGGGGCTTATCATAATGGTCAGTGCTGTCCCTGGAGCTTGTGCCGTACCCTTGAGCAGGCCCCACAGCCTGTCTCTGGGCTGTTTTCCCATCTCTGAGGTCCTGGCATGGAGGCGTAGGGAGGCAGAAGGCTGCGGTGGCTTTAGTCTTGCTCCTAGCCCCAGCAGAGCCTAAGGGTGATGTCTTCCTTCTGTGTCCCCAGGCCAGCTGCAAGCCGTTCAGCGTCTCTGCCACTTCTACAGCAGTGTTGCACCCGATGAAGCACAGTGTGTCATCTACCTCGAGTTCCAGCTCACACTGGCCCGCAGGGTGGCCGACAAGGCGCTGGAGGGGCAGCTCCTAGAGGCCATCAGCCAGCTCTATCTATCTCTGGGCACTGAGCGGTAAGGGCCAGGGCCGCAGCGGATGGGCGACCTTTCCTTGGGGACTCCAGGGGCGTGGAATTCCAGGCCACCCTTCCTGCCTGTGTAGTATTTTTTTGTTTGCAGTACTGAGGATTGAACCTAGAACCTTCCCACTAAGATGCATCCCAACCCTTTTTTATTTTGAGACAGGGTCTCACTGAGTCACTAAATTGTCCAGGCTGGGCTCAAATTTGCCATCCTCCTGTCTCAGCCTCACAGAGTGCTGGGATGACAGGTGTGTGCCACCACACCCTGCTTACGGTGACTTTTATGAGCTGACCTCTGCCTGCCCTGAGTCTTCAGCTGCTGGCTCAGCCGGGGGCCGGGGCTGTTTGGCCCCAACTGTCCCCCCAGACATGACAGTGGGCGTGTGTTTTCGAGGTTTCTCACTCACAGAAGGCTGAGCAGGTCACTCCTGCTCCCCTGGGGCAGATTCTCAGGGTCAGGTCCCAGACGTGTCACACCCTGCAACCAACTGTCCTGGCCAAGCCACAGGGCCTGGCGGGATCGCCGTTGCAACACCCGCTGTCTAGTGCGGCGACTCACTGTGAGCAGGGAGGGACCGGCTGTCCACAGGGCTTAGGGGACAGCTCCTGCCGTGGCCTGGGCTGCGTGGTGGGGGACGGGCAGGGACCAGTGCTGTACTTCTCCAGTGCGAGGTCATCCCCGTTTCCCAGCGCCCGGGAGGGCGGGACGCCGGCACAGCAGAGGCCCCTCAGTCCCAGCATCCCTTGCCGGCCCATTAGCAGCCCCGTGGGGGAAAGGATAGAGGGCCCCCCTGCTCTGGCTGTGATGGCCATGTCAGCTTCCAGGGCCTACAAATCCGCTCTGGACTACACCAAGCGGAGCCTGGGGATATTCATCGACCTGCAGAAGAAGGAGAAGGAGGCGCACGCCTGGCTGCAGGCAGGGAAGATCTACTACATCCTGCGCCAAAATGAGCTGGTGGACCTGTACATCCAGGTGTGGACACGGGCGTGGGCGAGCGGGTAAACTCACTCACTCAGTCATCTATCCATCCATCCATCTACTCATCCACTCATCTTTCCATTCATTCAGCTATCTAACCATCTATCTACCCACCCACCCATCATCCCTCAGTTCACCCACCCACCCACCCATCCATCCATCCATCTGTCCACTTTACCCTTTCACCCATCCGCCCATCCATTCCGTGTTGAGCACCTACTGTATGCTGAAGACCTGTGTCTCCCCCCCACCCTGTCCTGTGCTCCTTCAGTCTCCCCTGGAGCCCCCTACCTCTGACAATGGTCTGAGTTCTGGAGGCAGAGGGGGAAAGCCTTGGAGCGCCCCACACCATGCCAGTACACAGCAAGCGCTCAATAAGCGTACCGCAATCTGTCCACTCATAGGCACCCAGAAGAACTTGCTTAGCAGCATATTGATTATAGATTAGAAATGTATTAATCACAGAAGCTGTTTCCCCAACATCATGTGATCGGGAACATGGTGCTCGGTCTGAGTTTGATTGTGAGCACGTTGTGCCCCTGTACTGAGCTGAGGGCTGAGGATCCGGCTGAGCAGAGATGGGATCTCCATGCTCAGTCCTCGGTGGGGCCTGGGCTGTGGCAGGGGTGGGGCCAAGGAGGACTGAGCATGGTGGGGCGGATGGGGTGACCTGGCAGCAGGACCAGCAGGTGCAAAGGCCCAGAGGCTCCAGGGAGCCTGGGCCACACACGGCTGGGTCTGGCAGGATTCTGGCCAGGGGCTAAAATCTCACACACTCCCTGGGCACTTATTGGGTACCTACTATGTGCCTGGCAGTGTGGGAGGCAACAAACTGACTCCATCCCTGTCTATGGAGCTGACCCGGGGCTGGTGGGACAGACGGTGGCCATGGCATTGGGTTCTCTGAGGGCTCAGGAAGTGGAGAGGAAGGACAGGAGGTGGGCACACAGGTGCTGGGCAGGGCGCCCCATCTAGGATGCGGAGGCCAGGCTGAGCTCGCCTTCCTGCACCTGCGGGTGCTCAGGTGCTAGTCCTGGGGCCGAGCACTCAAGGCGCTCAGAGAGGGCTGGGCCTCTGGGTGTGATGCAGCCCGGTCCCCAGAGAGCCTGCCCACTTTGCAGGTGGCACAGAACGCAGCCCTGTACACGGGGGACCCCAACCTGGGGCTGGAGCTGTTCGAGGCGGCTGGAGACATCTTCTTCAATGGAACCTGGGAGCGGGAGAAAGCCGTGTCCTTCTACCGGGTGAGCAGGTGCCATGTGTGCCCTTGGGGGCTGGGGTCACCAGATGATCCAGAGCCACCCTGGGGGGACAGTCGGTCTCCGCAGGGAAGATAAGGAAACTGAGGCTTGCAGAGGCCCTGGGACATGACAAAAGACACACAACCCGGCAGTGGGGACTGGGCCCCTTTCTTCCTCTGTCCTCAGCTCAGGAGTAGCTTGGCCCTGGGTTCCCATCAATGTGCAGACAGCTGGGTCCCGTCATGTTGCCCAGGACAGGTGGTCACTCCAGCTCTGGCTTTGGCTGTTGGTGCCTCTCTGAACTGTCCTTTCTCCCGGGCTCAGGCGGTGTGCAGACCCTACTGTGGGGTGGGAGGGGGTCATTTCACCCCCATGTGGGCTGCGGCAGGCACTCTGCATGGTGGGTGCTGCAGCGGCCTAAGCCCCCCCCTACGTGGACAGGACCGGGCACTGCCCTTGGCCGTGACGGTGGGGAACCGGGAGGCGGAGCTGCGGCTCTGTAACAAGCTGGTGGCACTGCTGGCCGCGCTGGAGTCACCCCAGGAGGGCCTGGAGTTCGCCCATGAGGCCCTGGAGCTCAGCATCACCCTGGGTAAGCCGGGCTGCCTGGCCGTCCCTCTCCTATCCACCTGGCCCCTGCCCGCCCGAGGTCCAGGCTGCGTCTCTCAGAACAGGCGAAGCTCTCCACACCGCCTCCCCGCCTCTGCCCGGGCTGATCGTGGAGGTGCCCTGCGTCCCAGCTCCCCGCCTCTGAATGGCCCCGCTGGGCCTCTGCGCGCGAGGTCCTTTCCAGGTTCTCCTGCTGGCCTCGTCAGCCCCTTCTGCTTTCTGGCGGCTGAAAACCCGGTCCTTGAGGCCGGGCCCTCCTGGGTCCTGCACCCAAACTGGCGTGGGCCGTCTACACCTGGGGCGGGGGCAGGCCTGGCCCTCACTTTGCCGGGGGGTTGTGACACCTCCCAAGCAGCGCCACGATCCGGCCCGCAGGCCGGCCAGAACCTGGGAGCGGACCACCCTGCGCCTTTGAGGCAGGCGGCCCACGCCGGCAGCTCCGTGCAGGCGCAGAGCCAGGGCGTGTGAGCGTGGGGAGCAAGGACCGCGGGCTGCAGGCTCGCCCCAGCGCCCCGCCTGCCCGCGCCGCGTGCCCACGCCCGCCCTCCGCCCGCCCTCCCCAGGCGACCGGCTGAACGAGCGCGTGGCCTACCACCGGCTGGCCGCCCTGCACCACCGGCTGGGCCGCGGCGAGCTGGCCGAGCACTTCTACCTCAAAGCGCTGTCCCTGTGCCGCTCGCCGCTGGAGTTCCAGGAGGAGACTCTGTACTACGTGAAGGTCTACCTGGTGCTGGGCGACATCATCTTCCACGAGCTGAAGGTGGGCGCGGGGAGTCCGGCAGCGTTAGAGGGTCCCGGCGCCCCAGCCCCGCCCAGGCGCCGCCTGCTCCCGGCAGCCCCTTCCTGGCATGCTGACACCTGGTCTCCAGGTCACCCGGGCAAGGCAGCAGGGATGTCATCATCCGGCTTTACAGAGAGGGAAACTGAGGCTCGGGGAGGGAGTAGGGGCTCAGGCAGCCTGCTGCCTTCTTGCCTGGTCGGGGCGCCGTCTCCGTCTGTAGCTCAGCCCTGCAGCGCCACCTGCCGTCAAGCGTGCGGCGGTGTCCTCCTTTTTTCCCCGCCCCGGCCGGGCAGGCACTGCGCCTGCGCGGCACACAGGCCCCCTGCGACCGCCCCACCCTCCAGCCCCCACCCCTGCCCTGAGTCTGTGGGTCCTGGTTATGTGCTGGCGACACCTGGTGGTCAGAAGCGTACCCTGCAGCCTCTGCTGTGGCAGTTGCCCAGAGGCCGGCCAGGGCCTTGATCTCTCCGTGGTCACGCCCACCACCCGCCCCGCACACCCGGGAGGAAGGAAAGGGCCGGGATGCTGCTGAGAGCCAGGGTCAGGCCAGGCAGGGTGGGTTAGGGCCGGGAGGATCCTCCACTTCCTTCCTGAGGCCTCGCTACGTTCAGCCCAGCCCAGCCCTGCTCCTGCTCCCACTCCAGGGGCAGCTGGTCCCTGTGTGGGGAGGGTCAGGACAGGGCCGCAGGCACGCTGGATGCCTGTGTCTAACATGGTCACCTTCAGCTGACATGGCTTGTAACCTGACCAGCAAGGGGTGTGTGTGTGTGTGCACGTACATGCATGCGTGTTAGTGTGAACCCAAGGTGCTACATGCCTACGCACGCACACACATGCACACACAGGTACACACGTAGTGCACACCTTGGCTGGCTCCCACCTGTCTGGGTGGGACACCGACTTCTCCAGGAAGCCCTCGCTTCCCAGTCAAGCCGAGTCAGGTGCCCCTGCCTCCCTCTGCCATGACCTGGCCGCCCCTCGTGCTCAGTCACGTGGTTCCTGTTTACTCCCAGGAGCCTGGGGTGAGGAGCCACTAACTGCTCCTCGTTTCCTCTGTCCTGGGTTCTTGCCTAGAGACAGAGATGGGCTGGCGGGCCTTGGACTGTGCAGGTGCTAAGGGGAGGAGGGATGGGCCAGGGCCAACATGGGTCTTAGGGAGGCCCTCGGGGTAACAGGCAGGGAGAGGGACCTCAGGAGAGGCTGGGGAGGCCGAGAGCAAGGGTGGGACACACATCCGGACCTGGGGTGCTGGGTTTGAGGCACAGATTAGTCCGATGGAGCAGAGAGGGAAGGGGATGTCACACCCTGCCGCGGGCCTCCCAAGGAGACCCCCAGGGATGATGCTGGACACATGTGAGACGCTGGCTCCGGGCCTGGCACAAGGAGGGCCTGGGGACGTGGGTGGGGCAGTGTGGACACTCCAGTGGCCTGGGGCCTGGGAGCCTCCAGAGAGGATGGGGTGTAGCAGGAGGCTGGGGAGGAGGGGCGGGGGCACCAGGCGCATCTGAATGGAACAGCCACTGACATGGGGGGACAAGTCTGGGTCCAAGCCTGGGACTGAGCAATGCAGCCACATTGAGTGCCCTCCTCAAAATATCACAGGCAGCAGAACCCCGGGGAGCCTCGATGTGGGGTGGTGATGATGGAGTCACCCTGCGGAAGGATGCCGGTGTCCCCCAGCTGCCCTGCTGGTTAGAAGCCACACCGTTACAGTCTCCTCTCCCCACCCAGGACCCCTTCGACGCGGCGGGATACTACCAGCTGGCCCTGGCGGCAGCCGTGGACCTGGGCCATAAGAAGGCGCAGCTGAAGATCTACACGCGGCTGGCCACCATCTACCACCACTTTCTGGGAGACCGTGAGAAGTCCCTGTTCTTCTACCAGAAGGCCAGGACCTTCGCCTCCGAGCTCAACGGCCGCAGGACCCACCTGGCCCCCCAGCGCTTCTGGGCCCGTGCGCCCTGGCTGGCCCCTGGACCCCCGTCCTGAGGCCAGACCCCGCCTCGCCCAGCTGCGGGGTCTCAGCAGAAGATCGAAGAGCAATAAATGTGTTTTCAGTGACTTGCTGACGGCTCGGAGAAAACTCTGCCCCGTTCAGCTCCTGGGGCCCAGGTCCTCCTGGGCAGGGTCCTGAGGCCACCTCCCCTTGCCTTGAACGGTCCATCGTGGCCATCTCTGTGTCTTCCCTCCCTTCCTTTTCTTCCCCTTCCCTTCCCCTCCCCTTGCCCTCCCTTCCCTCCCTCCCTCCCTCCCTCCCTTCCTTCCTTTCTCAATACTAGGGAATGATCCAGGAGCCTTTGGGCCGAGCTACATTCCCAGCCCATTTTACTTTGACACAAGGTCTCATCAAGCCCCTAAATTCCCCAGGCCGGGCTTCAAGTTGTTGCCCTCCTGCCTCAGCCTGCCAGAGTGCCGAGGTGACAGGGCATTGCAGGAGGCAAAGTCCACACAGCAGGCCGCTCACCCACATGACGACAAACGTCCATCTCCCCAGAGGTGACCTCTCGCGCCCCTGGGGCTCCCACGCCTCACTCCTCTCTCCAGCCCCCTTAACAGGGAAACTGAGGCCTGGGGGAGGAGGCACCGGGGTGGGCAGGGCCCTGAACCGGCTGGGTGCTGCTGCTGTCTCTGTCTGGTGGAGCGCAGAGGCAGGAAAGGCCTGGGAGCAGAAGCCTCATCATGCGTGCGTGTGCGCGCATCCCACCGGGGGGCAGCAGAGAGCCTCGCCGGCCCTTACTATGCTTCGCTAGCTAACTCTGAGCCGCACAAGCCTTCCGCCGGCTCCTGGCGGTGGGGAGGAGGCCGCTTCTCTGAACAGAGAAGGGAAGGCCCTCGCCTGGGGTCGCAGCCCCAGCTCCCGACTTCCAGAGGCTCAGAGAGGGACAGTGGCCATCATGGGTGCGCAGCACATGGCCCTCGTCGTCCTCACATCACAGGATGGGGCAGACCGGTCACCTCCGATGGCGCAGGAGCTGCGGGAGGTGCAGCCTCTCAGTGTGACAGGGACTCTGAAGGGCCACGAGGGTCCCCGTGAGTGTGGCGAGTCCCTGGCCTCACGAGGGGGCTCGACTCTGTGCTTCGTGTTCCCGGGGTACCTGGGCACCGTCGCACGTGTGTCCTTGGAGTCCAGAACCCACAGGGCAGGGGTTTTGGTCACAGCTATGCAGCAATGGACTGTCCGCGGCAGGAAGCCGCCTGGGTCTGGCTGTGCCTCCGCCCCATCGGCCCCCGTCTGTCTGTGAGAGGGCTGCTGGCAGACCCCAGCCCGCTGGAGACGGGGTAGGCAGGCGGTGCTGTCCTGGGGACCGTGTGGTCCCTTCTCGAGGGGTGACGAGTGTGTATGACAGTCACTCCTGCGACTGGGCCACGTTTGGTGGCAAAGGTGAAGGGGTTTGGCAGTTATAACTGAGGTCCCTAATCAGCTGACTTTGAGCAGCTCTGAGGTAGGCTTGGCCTAATCAAGTAGACTCGCTCTCCTGTACGGGGGATTGAACCCAAGGCCTTCACACTGAGCTACATCTCCAGGCCGTTTTATTTTTTATTTTGAGACAGGGTCTTGCTAAGTGGCTAAGTTGCCCAGGCTGGGCTCCAACTCGTAATCCTCCTGCCTCAGCCTTCCAGACTGGTGGGATTCCAAACGTGCCTCAGCACACCTGGCTAGGGAGCCCTTTAAATGAGAGTCTGGCTTCCCCCAAGGAGAGATCTGCCTGCTGTCCTTGACCCGGCTCCCCGTGGAGGGGGCCCGCGCAGCCCTCACCAAGAGCCTGCGGGACCCGGGGACCTCACCCCTCAGCAAGCAGCAAGGCTCTGAGCTCTGGGAGGGGACCCTGAGCCCAGAGGGATCACGGCCTGGCTGACACCTTGATTACACTGCATTAAGACCCACAGAAGCTGCGTGACCACAAGAGTGTAGGTTCAAGGTGCCAAGTATGCGGCGCCCGTTGCACAGCACAGACCTGCGAAGCGGGGTGGAGAGGCCAAGCCAGGCGTCGACCCCGGGGTCCCCTGGACCCTAGCTGAACAAGCTCTGGAGGCTGCTGCGTCCAGCCAGGCCTCGTCTGCCACCGCTGTCTTTCTCATGGGACCATTGCCACCGCCCAGCCAGGCCCAGCCAGGCCCAGCTGGGCCTCGGGACCGAGGGGCCCCGAATCAGAAGGCATCCAGGGAAGAGGGCTCTGGGAACCGGCCCTCCCAGAGGAACGGGCGGGCTCCCTGCCGCAGCTGCTGTCAGAGCCTCCAGGCTCCGGAGCCTGAGGGGACCGGCCTCCTTCCTGCTGCCCCGCCTGGAGGCCCCTGTGTCTCCCCACCTGCCACCAGAGTGGGCTTACGCTGGATGGCCACCTCCAGGCCAGGGCCAGCAGGGAGGGCCGCTGCACCGGTCATCGTCACCCGGGGCATTGCGGACACACCGCTCGGCCGGCAGCCCCTCCCACCCAAGTGAGGCGGGGCTGGCCCTGACCCGAGCCGGGTCCTGGCAGACAGCATCAGGTGACAGGGGGCCTCACCCAGGACAGAACCGAGGCACCCACAGAGGCCCCCTCGGGTGACAGGACACTTTCCCCACCGTCACCCCGGCTGCAGGCATCTCGGCAAATGGGTGACGGTGACGGCACCGGTACCTGAGCCTGACAAGTCCCACAGCCACAGTGGGCATCGGGGGGAACAGGCAGCAGCGAGGAGCAGCATGGGGTTCCGGGCAGGGGCACCACCAGCCATCGGGTGAGACTGCCGTGGGCTGCCGGGAGGGGCAGCCCAGGGGGACAGGACGGGAGTGTGGCTGATGCGCAGGAAGCCCTCCAGCCCCCTGCTTCCTGTGCCTGAGCCCCTCCCAAGGCCTCTGTTGTGTCAGTCACAGGAGGCTCGTCTCCAGAGATGCCTCGGTGAAGGCCCAGATGCAAGGCCTGGGTCCCCTGCTGTGAGGACAAGCCATGACACTTTCTCCCGAGCAAGCTGTGCGCCTGGCCCGGCTGGGAGTTTCTGATCACCACCCGCAGGACCGCCCTCCTGGCAGGCTGTGTGTCCCGAGGAGGAGGAGGGAAGGACTCGTGGGTCCCAGCTGCCTTCCTGCGACCTCCTGCTGGGCGGAGGGAGGGCCCTGGATGAAGAGTCACCTTGCCCTGCAGTCCCCACCCTGGGGACCCCGCTGATCCCACCTTCCGTCCCGCCGCAGCTCCTTCCCTCCCCTGGGGCAGGACCCTGTGAAACACCTGGAGTGGTTTCCACTTCCCAGCCAGGACTGTCTTACGTTAGTCTGAAATCACTCTAGAGGGACACGAGGTCGCAGAGACCCCAGGGCCTCCCCAGCCCCTGCCAGCGGCTGCACCTGATACCACGCGTGGCTCGAGTCCGCATCGCTAGGTCCCAGTGGATTCGTGCAGCCACGACACAACCTCCCTATCTGCCCCAGTCATACCCACGCCCTCCCCAGGCACACGCGCAGCTCCCCACCTCCGTGGCCCTGTTACTTCAAGCTACAGAAATGGAACCGTGCGGCATGGGACATCTGGGGACATCACCCAGCTTCACCCAGCCCATCCCTGCGTGACCTGTCCCCAGCGTGGCGTGGGCTGGTGGCCGGCCCTGTCTCCCCTCCCCGAGGTGTGGGGCGGACACTCAGTGGCTCCTATATGCTGCTCTTGCACACTCGTCTCTGCTGGCTTGGGGCCGTGAACAAGGGCATCAGGCTTCCGCCAGAGGCCCAGTTCCCCAAATAACTGTCTGGAGCCCACAGTGGGGCTGTGTGCGTCCGGAGTTCTTAAAAAACCACTGAGCCGCTTCCCGCAGTGGCTGTGCCGCACCACATTTCCCAGGAGGACTTTGATGAGTGCACAAACCACAAACATGGTCATCGTCCATGGCTGGCGTTAACTGTAATTTTTCATTCCGTATGTATATCTCCATCTTCCAAATTTTATGAAATAAACACATACTTTGCATTGTATATTTTGCATCCGAACAAATTAAGTCTATCAAAATTATTTGATAGGAAAGGATACTCATAGAATTCTTAAATACAGACCCAGCCAGGGAAGCGGGAGGGGTTCAGAACACACGCACACGCAGCACACTCGCACACGCGCTCCATGCCCACACACGCACGCTCACGGGGACTCACACGGTGACAGGACCACAGGACAGGGATGGATGTCTCAGCACCAGGCGGAGTGCCAAGGGCAGCTTGTCAGTGTCCCCTCCGGGCCCCCGTGATGAGCCACCACCAGCTGGGTGGTTAAAGCAGAAATGTGTCTTCTTGCAGCCCGGAGGCGGGAAGCTGAAATGGAGCCTGGCCAGGTGCTCGCTCCCTCGCTCCCTCGGAGGCCCTGGGGGAGGAGCCTTCGCGTCCTCACCTCCTGGCTCAGCTCTAGGGCGCGGTGCCCCATCCTTCCTCTGTGTCACTTGGCCCCTCTGCCTCCCCCATCGTCTCTTCCACGGTCGCCCCTGCAGGGTCGGGGAAAGCTCGCCTTCTGACATCTGTGCAGACCCTTTCCCCAGACAAGGTCGGACGATGGCACTTGTCAACGTCAGGGCCACCAGGAAAGCTGCCACAGGCGGTGGCATTTTAAAAAAAAAGTTTCTGCTCGCTTCTGCTCCACACTGAGAACGCACAGCTTTGGCACAGAAGCAATCAGGAATGGTGCTATTAAGAAACGAGCCAGAAGCCCGGCGTGGTGGTGCACGCCTCTCATCCCAGCACTCTGGGAGGCTGAGGCAGGAGGATCAAAAGTTCGAACCCAATCTGGGCAGCTTAGTGAGACCTTGTCTCAAAAAATAAAAAGGATGTAGCTCAGTGTGAAGGTCCTGGGTTCAATCCCCAGTACCACAAAACCAAAGGACGGAAGACAGTCACAGGAGGAGGAACCCAACAGCGGGGGCAGGTGCACCTCCCATCCGATGGGACCCTTTCATGTGTCCTACCAGAAGCCCGGGGCTCAGAGCATCAGGGAGGAAAGGGAACCTTCTCGGAAATGGAGCCTCACCTTCCCCACCTCCTCCTGAGCCAGACGCCCCTGCTGATTGTCCTCTGGGAACCCGCATCCTTCCAGGCTCAGCACAGACACAACAAAGCCTGATGCCAGTGTCCCCGAGCTCCGGACACTCCCAAGACTTCCTGAACCCCCAGCGCGAGGAAGGCCCAGTGGGAGGGGGTCACATCTGCAGACGAGGTCACGTCTGCAGATGGACTCAGCAAATACAGATGGGGGTGACCGACCGCGGGGGAGGCTGGTGGCCGGGCAATGCAGGCAACATACACCGCTGCTCTGGGTGAGTCCTGGGTGATGCCACCCCAGCCTCTGTGGGGTGGTGCCTACACCATGCCTTGGCAGAGGAAGAAGAACTGGGCGTCGCTGGAGGAGGGAAGAGTGCGTCGCTGGAGCTAGACAGCTGGGCACTGGGAGCCATGGGAGACAGAAAGGAAGGCCCTGGTGGGAACCCTCTCAAGGCCTGCTGGGAAGGGGCCGCCCTGGGGTGAGGTCATCGACACAAAGCCACCGTGAGGCCTGTGGGCACGCAGTGCTTGTCCCCTTGGCCGAGCTTCCCGCCCACCAGGCAGGAAAATGACAGGGCTGCGGAGCTGGCGGGGAGCTGCAGCAGCTGAGAGCCAGCACAGAGTGTGGGACACCCTCTGACCCCTCCTGCGGGGCCCTTCAACCCTCGGGCTGCCCCTGCGTCTGCCCTCGTCCTCCCACCCATGCCGTGTGGGCCTCAACCCTTTAAGACTCTGGGCTCCCTCCCAGCCCCTCCCCCTCCCCAGCGGCAAAGCCAAGTCCCTGGCTCAAGCCCACCTGCCAGCTCTGCTTCGCTCCCTGCTTTGCTCAGCTTCGGGGAGCCACTTCCTTGTGACCTGGGCCTGCTGCCCCTCTTCCCAGGAGACGTGCATGGTGGGCCAGGGCGGTCAGCCTCCGCAGCCAGGCCGGAGGAGAGACTCACCGGCCGGTGTCCTGTGCTTCCAGCTCGGCCCTCTGCTCACCTCTGTCATCTTGGGTCTCTGTCCCTCAGCTCCCACCCTGCCCCCAGCCCCAAGCTTAGGGCGCAGTGTCAACCCTGCCTGCTCCCTGTCCCTGGGAGAGGCTAGCCTGGCCCCCACGCCAGCACCGTGTCCCATTTGCTCAGTGCGATGTGGGATACGCCGCAGCTCCTGGGTCAGAAATGGAACCCCAGATCCCCACATTCCTGGGGTTTGGAGGCCGCTAGGCAGTGGCACGGGTTAGATCAGGTCACAAGGGACCCCCGGGGTGGCACTAGTGGCACAAACCAGAGCCCCAGTGGGCACCACACCGCAGCTATTAGGAGGGCGAGGACAATAGTTTACTTTAAATGGAAAATAGCAAGAGACACATGCATCACTGGTAGAAATGTAAAATGCCACAGCCACTGTGGAAAACAGCGCGGCAGCTTCTCCACACGACACACCACATGACACAGCATTTCCATTCCAAGGTATGTATTCAGAAGAACTGAAAACACACGTCCACACAAAAACCTTCACACAATGCCCACTGCAGCATTATTCACAACAGCTGGAAGGCGGAAACAATCCAAACGTCCACAGAATGATGAACACATAAGCAAATGTGGTCTACCCATGCAGTGGAATATTACTCAGCTGTGGAAAGGAACAAAGTTCTGATTCACGCTAGACATGCATGAACCTTGAAAACGTGATGTTCAGTCAAAAGGGCCAGACACAGAAGGCCACACACTCTGTGACTCCCTCCGTGTGCAACGCCCAGAACCAGCAGTCAGGGGACAGAGAGCCGACGAGAGGTTGCTGGGGGCCAGGGGTGGGTGGGTGGGGTGCAGCTCACAGGCACGGGGTTTCTTACAGATGATGGAGATGGTCTGAGATGAGCCGTGGTGAGGGGTGCACAGGGCTGTGAATACACCCGCACTTCAGGGTCTCGTGCTTCAGGTGAGTTCTACAGTGTATGTTCTTTCAGGAAATCTGATCTGAAAACATGGGGGTCAGTGCTGATGACCAGGCCCCGGGAGGTGGGGCTCATGGGGGTGGAGGGCAGGGTGTGGGAGCCGGGATGAGGGAGGGCAGGAGGAAGTCCCTGTGCTGAGGGGTCCTGAGATGGGGTGAGGCTGACCGGGAGTGCCAGGGAGGGGCTGGAGGTGCAGAGAGGACAGCCGAGCGGGGCTCGTGTGCCTGGATGTGTGCCGTGGGGTGCTCTTTGTCCTGAGGGGCTCAGAAATGGGGGGCATCAGGACAGAGGGGCTGTGGGGTAGCCACTGGTCTTTCCCTCTGGGCCCTGGGGTTTAAAAGGAAGGAAATGGCATGGTGGCACACACCTGCAATCCCAGCACTTGGGAGGCTGAGGCAGGATTGCTGTGCGTTTAAAGCCAGCCTGGACGACACAGTGAGACCATGTCTCAAAAAAACCAATCAATCAATCACTCAGTCATAGAGAGGAGGAAACCGAGGGTAAGAACAGGAGAGCAAGAGCACTTGGCATCGGGGGCCAGGGCCACCCTGGAGCTGGCAGCCAGGGACCCACAGCTCCAGGCCTGGTGTGCTCCAGCCCCGTCCCAGGCACCAGGGTCGGCGGCCGCTGGGGGTCCCCGCCATCTGCGTCAGTGCTGGGCACGTCATGGCTGCACATCCCCCTAAGCTATGTGAGGACTTGACGCCCCAAAGATTTGCACCCGCTGCACTGCAGGGGCCCAGCTGATGTGGCCTCCGATTACCGATCAGCCTGGTTCTCTCAGCATCCCACCTCCCCTTCACAGGCCTCAGTTTCCCTGCTGTAAAATAGGTGTGGGACAGAGGAGCAGAGTGTGAATCCCGGGGTTGGACCCAGCAGCCCTGGATCTCCAGTCGTCAGCCAGTGTGGGGGGCCTTGGGCAGTGCGGTCGGACATCCTGGCTTCATGTCCTGCACCCTGAGGTGAAAATTCAAGCTGCAGGACCGAGCTCCCCGCTCTCCTGCTGGCTGTCATTTTGGGCCCCCAGTCCCTGCCTCGTGGTCACCTGCAGTGGCCCTTCTAACCTCTCTCACCATGTGCTGCTAGCTCCTTGGGGAAAACCTGGCCCTTCTGCAGGGCTGACCTGATCGGGCCAGGCCCGCCCGCACCGGGGAGGGGCTTCCCGGGTCATGCACTCGGGATGGGGCACAGGGCTCCACTGCCCTGGAATCCTGCCAGCTGAACACCGTTTAGGGACCTTAGGAAAAAGGCTTATTCTTTTCCTGTTCCCATTAGACAGGAAACTGAGGCTCAAGGTCATTGGGAGCAGAGAATTTGGGGCTGCAACCCTCCGTGGATGAGGAACGTGTCCTCGGAGCCCTCTGGGAGTGACAAGGAAGGATGCAGCTCTGGGGAGGGAGAGCGTCCAGCCACTGCAGGGACAGCCTGGGGGGACCAGGCGCCCCATCACCAGTGTGTGCGCAGAGGCTGGCCGGCCCCGTCGGGCAGCTGTGGAGGGATGTCCAGCCTCCTGGTTGGTCGCCAGGCAGCTTCCATCTGCTGAGCCCCAGGCCACACCTTCTAGGAGGTGACCACAGCTGGAGTGGAGGCCACAGCTGTGGCCAGTCAGCATCACAGTCAGTGCCACACACTGCCCCTGCTGCGGCTGCAGGGGACACCCCGTGAGGGTAGGGTCTGGGTCAGAAAATGTGATCAGCACCCAGGGAGTACAGCCTGGAGGGGCTGAGGATGCTGAGTGCCTGGATCAGCCTGCACCTGAAGCCGGCTGGCCTAGGTCTGACTGTCGGAAAGGGCATAGCAAATGTTGTTTGGTTGAAGTCGGTTTGAGTTGGGCTGCCCTTGGGGCTTGGGTCCCCATGGCACCCACACACAGCCAACACCCACGCATGGCCCGGCTGCTACACCCAACGCCCTGCTGCTGCTCAGCTCCCCGAGTCCGGCTCAGCACCCAGCTTCCTCCTGCCTCAGTCTCCCTGCGTGGGTCACAGTGAGGGAGCTCAGAAGTCTGGCCCCTGGTCCAGGCCCTGTGTCTTCTGCCGAGGGCCAGCTGTGTAACCCAGGGCTTGTCACCTGCCTCTCCGTGCCCTGCTCAGAGTACCTCACCGACAAAACCAAATCCTCTCCTCACAGGACACCAAGTAATGACAAGCACCAGCCGCCATGCTGGTGTCCCTGTCCCAGGCAGGGCCAGCTGGGGGTGGGGACACAGAGGGCTGTGGGGGAAGGGGCCGGGACACATGGGGGAGGAGGGAACCAGTCCACCCAGCGAGAGAAGACCGTGATGGTGCCTCTGGAGTCACAGCCCAGCTGGCCCACCCTTTGAGTCACTTGCTAACGTAGCTGGGGAGCCTTATCGCAGGCCGAGCAAGGGCCGGGCCGGTCGGCGAGGTCCCCAAGCCATGTCAGCCGTGAGCTCATCCAGGGCGATGTCCGCCCTCGGGTTAGGGTCACAGCGAGGGTCTGAGAGCCGGCCAGCGTCCTGATCAGGTCTGGGATGACGGGACGGGGGCATCCTGGCCACCCAGCAGAGGCAGTGAGGGGTGGGAGCAGCAGGGGGCGCCGGCTGCAAAGGGCTCCCCTGAGCCTGGAGCCTCTTTGCCAACAGGGTGCCTGGTGGGTGGAGAAGGGGGAAGACGACCGAGAAACCACATGCAAGCCACATGTGTCTCTTCCCTTCCAGTCTCAGCCTCCACCCGGTGCCCAGGGAATAAACTCTCCCTTTGCAGAGCAGCCAAGGAGGTCAGATGGGGGACCCTGGGGCAGCACGGTCGCCAAGGAACAGCATGGCCTCCAGGCCTCCGCCCCAAGGTCATAACAGCCACCCTCCTGGGTGGGGCAGGCCTGGATCCGAAGGCCACGCTCACCTGTAAACTGCAGAGGGCTGTGCAAACTCTGGTATACAGCCGCTGCCAGCCTGGAATCCTAGACTCAGTTTCCCCACCTGCACATAAAAAGTTTAGAGGAAAAGCACGCTTAGGCCCTTCCCAAATCTCAGACCCTGTGCGCAACAGAGAATTCCTGGACGTGAGTGCTGCCCTCCAGGGCCAGGTCCTCAGGATGGCAGGGCCCCCAGCAGCCTGCCCTGGGCCACGGGTCCCACCTAAGCACATTCAGGGGAGGGACAGGGCCCCAGCACACACCGCAGAGAAGGAGCCAGCAGCCCTGGCTGGGTCGAGGTCACCCAGCCTGGACCAGGTGCGAAGTCCCCAACCTGCAGCATTGCTGGTCATTCTAAGCAACACACCTTCACACCTTCGGAGGCCGAGACTCTGTCCCTTTGTGGAGGGCTTCAGAAGGGGAAGCCCCGCCCGTCACCCCAACCCCTCGGGGTCTTACACCCCGTGCTCCTGGTCTCCCGTCTCTGGGCGCTCACACTGGGGGTCTCCAGTCACCCTCTTCTCCCCGTCCCCGCAGGCACTCTTGCCTCCTGGGCCACTTCCCCACCCAACCCCTCGCAGAGCAAGGACACCAGGGCTTCCAGGAATTGGACCTGCTCCCTGCACCTGTCACCCCCGGCTCCCCTCCTTCCCTAAACTGACGCCCATAAACTTGGATGAAAAAAACCTTCATTCTCATGGGCTCTAGTTGACCTCTTCAGTGGTGAAGGCGGCTGGAGCCATGGTGGCACCTATGACACTGTCCCCGGGGCAGCCTGGCTCTGGTCTTCAGGTGCCCTTCTCTGCGCCACCTGCCCCGAGAGTCAGGGGCAGTATCCTCTCTACACTTTCAGCATCCCTGAGAGGTGAGAGGTGCTATGAAACCCTCCACACGGAGGGGAAGACTGAGGCAATTCCAGAGTCGCAGAGCCTGGAACCCGGACGGCCAGCCAGAGAGACGGCACACAGGCCCCTTCCAGCCCGGGAGGAGAGGGAACCCAGGCGCCCCTTCTCAGGATGGGGATCTGTCCTGGTGTGCCCACGCCCTGCAGGGGTGTCCCGCTAAGGGGCGCGGAGGAGCAGGGGGCGCAGGCTGGGAACAGGCTGGGGCACCTCCGGACTCCACTTCGAGTGCGGGGCCAGAGGTTCGCCCTAGGGGTGCCCCTGCCCCAGCCCACCCGAGGGGCCTCTGCATACCCAGCTGTTTCCCGGCCAGGCCGGCGGGGGCCTCGGGGCGGGGCCGGGGGCCGGGGCGGAGCCGGGCGGGGCGGGCCGCCCCTTCCAGCGAGGCGGGCGCGGGCGTCGCCTTTAAAGGCGGCGGGGCCCGGCGCCCGCAGACCCGGCCGAGCGAGCGAGCGAGCGAGCGAGCGAGCGAGCGCGCCCCCGTCCCCGCCCGCGCTATGGGCCTGCGCTCCGGGCGCGTGCCCGCCTGAGCCCCGCGCCCCGAGTCCCCGCGTCGCGTCCCCGCCATGCACGCGCGCGCCCTGCTCGTGGCCGCGCTGCTCGCGCTGGCGCGGGCCCGGGAGCCCCCGGCGACGCCGTGCCCCGCGCGCTGCGACGTGTCGCGCTGCCCGAGCCCGCGCTGCCCCGGCGGCTACGTGCCCGACGCCTGCAGCTGCTGCCTGGTGTGCGCCGCCGGCGAGGGCGAGCCCTGCGGCCGCGCGCGGGACGCGCCGTGCGGGGAGAGTCTGGAGTGCGCGCGCGGCGTGTGCCGCTGCCGCTGGGCCAGCCCGGTGTGTGGCACGGACGGCCGCACCCACGCCAGCGTGTGCGCCCTGCAGGCCGCCAGCCGCCGCGCGCTGCAGCTGTCGGGGACGCCCGTGCGCGTGCTGCAGAAGGGCGCCTGCCCCTCGGGTAAGCGCCCTCGGGGGCAGGGGCTGGAGGGACACGGGGGCCCCTCAGAAACCGCGCGGCCGGCTCTCGGGTCTCCGGGTGGAGAAGTGGAGACCGATGGTAAATGCTGGCCCCCAGGCGGCGCAGGGCGCCCGGAGTGTAGCTGGCGTTAGGGTCCTGGAGGGACTGGTCGGCTCCACACTCCTGGGCTCAGCCTCCCGCCAGCTCCTGTAGCTCCGACCTTCCCTCCATCAGGGCAGGGCTGGCCGCTGTCTCTCCCGGCGGCACCCTGCAGTCTCCTGCGCTGGCAGCGACATGGTTTTTCTTGCTTCCTGCCTGTGGTTAAGATGTGTCTCTGGGCGGCCTGTTGGGAGCCCCAAGTAGGGGCCCCTGGATTGCCGAACTCCACGGGGAGAGATGTGGGGCAGAATCCAAGTCCCCGGACACCCGTGCTGACCCACAGGTGGCTGCTTCTGGCCACACACAGGTCCCTGCATGGGGGGCACTGCTGGAAAGCTCCTCTGTCCCTGTCCTTGTTTGAGGGGCCACTTAGGACAGCAGGGTCCTCGCCGAGGCCAGCACTCAGTCCCTGGTCATGGCGATGCATGAGGTCCCTGAGTGACTGCAGCGCACAGAGTCTGGATGGACTCTGCAGGGCCCAGGAGCACCCTGGGGTGCCCTGACCACCCGGGGGCCTGGGAAGCCCACCGAGGGGTTTTCCGGGTGTGTAGGAAAGGCATTCTGCAGAGGGAACATCGAGCATGGCAGAGCTCTGCGAAGCTTTGCTGTACGTCGTGAGCCAAGCTGGGACGAGCAGGCCGCTCCAGGTGGCTGGTGGGACTTGGGGGACGGATGCCCGCGGCTGGGCAGAGACAGGACAGTGAGTGGCCACAGGCATCGTGGCCTTCGACTCCATCCTGTGGGTCACCTGTCTCAAAGATTAGAGTCCCTCGGCCCGAAGGCTGGGAAACTGGACCTCTGTCCCCGTGTAGACTCACAGGCCCGAGTCCATCAGAGGTCTGGACAGACCCAGACCAGAGCCCAAGTGTCCCCAGATGAGGTCACAGAGGGCTCCCCCAGCATGCTGGGGGTCCATTCTATGGGGCTGCTGCCCAGGGATGTCTTCGTCTGTGTTGTGGGATTCTGACAAATCTCTGAGGCTGGGAATGCGTACAGAGCGGCTATTTATTCCTCACAGTCTGATAGGCACCCACAGGTCAGTGTCTGGCTGTGAGCCCGCAGGGTCAAAGGCAGAAGGCCGAGCGGTGGCGGTGGGTGGGTGAGGACCTGGAAGTCTCATCCCCTCCTAAGACCCTACCTCTAAGTGCCACCTCAGCAAACGCTAAGTTTCAGCACTAGGCTTTGGAGGAGACACGTTCAGTCCGGAGTGGGGTGAGGGGCCACAAGGCCAGGTGTAGGCAGGCTGTGCCGGGGGGCCTAGGCAGGATGGCGTGGTGCTGCTGGGTCTGGGGTGGCACCCTTGTGGGTGCTCTGTCCAGCCTGGGGCTTGGTACTGGGTTCTCTGAGTGGCTCCAGGTAGCCTGGCGCCCGCCCCCAGATGACAGACGCTGCCGAAACAGGGCTCCGGGCCAGGCTGGGCAGGGCAGGAGGCTGCAGGCAGCTAGCAGTTGAAGTCCCCATGGTTGACCGCCAGAGGCCGTGACCCTGGGGGGACACACACACACACACACACACACACACACACACACACACACACAAGAGGTTTGATAAGCTCAGTCAGGTTTAGAAAGCGGCTCTCAGTGTCAGTTTGGGGCAGGGCCTTAGCTCCCCCTGACCTGCTGTCCTAGTGTACCTCTTACCCTGGGCAGATCGCTTCATTGCCCTCAGTTTCCTCATCCATGAAGTGGGCTGTCCTGTTGTAGAGGGCACAAGCCTGGGCCTCTTTCGAGTCTACTGCTTCTGGTGTGGGGTCAGGGAGGTCCCAGGCACAGGTGCCTCTCCAGGGCTGGGACCGTGCATGGGGGCCCAGGCAGAGTGGAATTAGAAGCACAGGGTCCCCAAGCACTCTCTGCCACCAGGGCCCAGGGTACTGGAGAGACTGTGGGGTGCTTGGGAGGGCAGCTCCCCTGGCCTTAAGTGTGGCCCAGCTTGTCGGCCACCCTCACAGGGCTGCAGCCCCACCCCAGGGCCCCAGGCACACATGGACCTTGCGTGGCCGGCCACCGTCTCCTGCAGCGTGAGGGCCTCACACTTGGGCTGCTGTGGGGCCACAGGGTCCTCCCCATGTGGAGCATCGGCCCCTTCTCAGACACCGGATGTGCTGGCTGAGGCTGGGCAGAGTGAAGCGGGGGCGAGGCCACTGGGACAGGCAGGGCCTGGCTGGCCGTGAAAACTGCAGGCTCTCTGCGGGTGCACCAGGGCCGGGCTCAGCCTCAACCTACACAGTCTTCCCTGGCAGCACTAGTGCTCTGGTCCCAAAAGTCACTGGGCGATGGCCTCCACTGCAGCACATGAGGCGCCGCTGTGCTGGGCACTGCTGCACCCCTCCCTGGTTGGAGCCCCTGCCTCCCAGTGCCTTGTCCCCTGATGTGCATGGGTAGGGCTCCTGTCGCCTTCCCACCCCCAGGGAGAGGCCCGGTGCTGGTGGCTCAGGGGCCTACAGACAGGTGCATCGCGGCTGGGGTCACAGCGTGGTCTCTGACCTCAGTCCTCCCTAACCTCCCCCATCACTTCTCTACCCAGCCGCCAGGATGGCCCTGGCGACTCGTCCCACTTGGCACTCTCAGAGCTCCCTCCCCCACACTCACAAGACACTCTGCTGCCACCCAGTGCCATGTCACACCATCGGCTCATCCTTGAGCTCCAGCCGCACCAGTCTTCCTCTGACCCTGGGGCCTTTGCACACACCATGCCTGCCACCCACAGCTCCCTTCCTGACTTCCATGTGCACAGTCCCTCTTCCTGCCTTGGCTGAGATGTGCCCTCCCCCCCCCCCGGTGCCCTGGGCTGACTTCTCTGCCTTGGTGCCCAGATCAGCCTTGCCAGCCCGCTGACAGAGCCTGCAGTGATTCTTCCTGGCCCCTCTCTCTGCACCCTGCCCAGACTCTGAGCCTCTCGGGGCCTGGCCCTGAAGCACTGTGGTCCAGTGTCACTCCCAGTGACCCCGTTCAACCAGGTGTCCTCCTGGTGGGGGGGACAGCTGGGTCTGCACAGGGAAGGCTCCCCCAGCCCTCGGCCCGAGCCCGCAGGCCCAAAATCTCTGAGTGCTGAGTTCAGCACCCATGGCCAGCGGGTGCTTTACTTATTGAGGGCCCCAGCTCTGCATCCAGAGCGGGTCCTGCCGGGCTGTTTACTTACAGGCTTTGATGTCTATCCTGCCCACAGCCTCCAGGGCGCTCCCTGGGGTTCTGCATTTCAGACTGGGTAGACAGGATGGGGACGGGTCCCTTGCATCCCCCGCCCGTCGAACTGTGGCGCCCGCCGTGCTTGAGGCCCAGGGTCGCCTCTGTGCAGAGGACGGCTGAGTGAGCATCCGAGGGCCGTCCACTGCTGGGCTGTGGGAGCCAGAGCTTAGCGGGAGAGGCACAAGGTCCAGGAAGCTGCCCCTGTCCGTCCCCCCGGGGCAGGGGGAGGTCGGGGAGGCCTTCCTGGTGGCAGTGGCCTGGAAGCAGGCCTGGAGAGGCCAGCACAGGCTGGTGTTGGAGGGGTGGCTGCGCACAGGTGCTGGGCAGGAGGTGGTGCAGGTGCCTGGCGGCCCACTCACATCAAAGGCACTAATGGTCCTAATGGAGGTGACACTGGGGGCAGGGACTCCACAGCTCAGGTCTCAGAGCAGCTGGAGTGGTGGCCATGAGGATGGGCGAAGGCGTGACTTCTGGGGAGGAGCAGGTTTGGGGAGGAAGGTGACATGTTCAACAAGAGCAGAGTACTGTAGGGGACGGGCTTGGGGTGTGGGGTGGGGACCAGATGCAGCCGCCCCGCCTATGCAGATGGTGTCCGATGTCGCAGGGCGGGGAGTGGGAGCAGAGCCTCCCGCAGGAGCTGATGAGGGTGCTGGAGAGAGTGGCGAGGAGTAGAAGGACGTCCCCAAGCCGGGTCCTCGCTGTGCAGAAATGGGGCCTGTGCGTGCCACGCTGGCCACGACCCTGGGCCTGGACGGGACAGTGAGTGGGAGGGAGCGAGCCCCCCTGCTCAGTTCCCAGGCCGCCCCGGGCTCTTCCTCCCTCAGGACGCTGGCCTGTCCCAGGGTGAACCCACCAGCTTCAATCCAGCTGTGTCTCCCATGCGCGGCGGCCGCTGTCCACGACCCTCGGGCTGGTCCTGCCCAGGGGACGGGGAGGGCAGCAGCGCCGGCCGAGGCAGCGGAGCCGCCCCTTTCAGGGTCACGCGGTCACCGGGTCACGGTCGTGGCTGGCGGGTGGGGCCGGGACAGCAGCTGGGCGCCCAGCACTGTGATCTCACTGAATTCTTCCGCGGTTCTTCAGGCAGGGATCAGCAGTTACACAGGCGAGGAAACGGGCCAGAGGGGTCAGGGGACCTGCCCGGGGCGCACATCCAGGCCCCTCCACCCCGACCCGGGCGCAGCCCTGCCCCACACTGGGCCTCATCCAGCCTTCGGAAGAGCTGGCCTCGGCCCGCCTGGGCCAGCCTGACTTCGCTGCCTGTGAGATCCCGCAGCCAGCGAGCTGAGCCCACCCACAGGGCCGGGGCTCTGCCGCAGCTGGCCTGGGTGGTATCGGGGAGCCCGGGCCAGGCAGAACTCACGCCAGGCCCCCAGCCTCCTCCTCCAGGAAGCTCTCCTGCCTGACCATCCAGGCCGGGGACCCTTGGATCCCAGTGCTGCTCCCAGGGAGGCCTGGTGGGGCTGCCCCTCCCTCCCACACTCTCCAGTGTTGAGGTTCCGGTGCACTGTCCCCCGTTACTTCTCACACCAGACACACCACTTGAAAGTCCTCTCATCCAGTGCCAGGGACCAGAGAACAAGGGGCCAGTGTTACCCTTGTCCCAGGTAAGGAAGCTGAGTGCAAAGAGCTTCGGTGACGTAATGAGGTACCATGGAGGTGGCAAAGTGGGGACTCACCCAAGTAGCCAAACGCAGGGAGCAGAGCAGGCCTATGCTAGGGGCACTGATGCGTACAGTTTCACAGGTTGAGCACTGCACAACTCCAAGGGAGTGGATTGTGCTGACCTTTGTTGATAAAGCTCGAGCAGTGTGCAGCGCACAGCCTCTGCAGCCTTCTAAGGTGGCTCTCGGAGTGTCATGCTTGTTCATGTTCCCCCTGTGGGCCTTGGTTTCCCCCTCTGTTCTATGGCTGTTACCGCTGCCCTCACTGGGGCTGGAGACCTGGGCTGTCCCCTCCCACCCTGGCCGCGCCCTCCCTCTCCCGGAGGCGCCCCGGACACCCGGCCTCGTTGTTGCTCGGCTGTGTCAGGTTCTCCAGACCAAACCGCTGGAGCCTTTGGATCCCACTTCAGTTTATTTTCGAAAAAAATACAAAATACAACAGCCGCGGCAGCTGAATCTGTTGGCGTCAGAGCCTTGGCGGGAGGCGGGGGCGGGCTTCTCCAAACCCCGAATAAACAGAGTCTGCTTCCCAGCCCTGCTCCTGCTTGACTCACCACTGACTCACCCTCGCGGGGCCGACTTAAAGGGCCAGGCCTGGCTTGGGCTCCCTGTCCCCTGATCTGGGCCACCGCTGGGCCTGCTGTCCCCAGCCTCAGTTTCCTCGGCTGTTAAATGGGCCTCTGCCACTATGTTGCATTTTAATAGGCTGGACCTCCTTCTTGGTGCGTGGCTTGTGGCCTACTGTGCGCTAGGCCGGATGGATCCCACACAGCCTCCCCTGCCCCATCCTGCTGGAGATGGGGACCAGACTGTCCCTGTCCCCAGGGAGCTGGGCCTGGGCCGAGCTGGGCCGCGGGCCCCTGCTCTGTGGCATCTGTGGCCTTGCACGCCGGTGCCCAGCCCTGCTGCAGCCCCTGCTTCCTGCGCCTGCCCACCCCTCTCTCTCAGCTCATTCTTCTCAGCTCTGTCTACATGACCGACCGATGGCAGAAACTCGGAGGTCCGTGAGGCAGGAAAACCTGCTGTGCCTTCGCCCCCGGCCCTGAGCGTCTGCCTGTGGCATTTCCGTGCCCTGCCAGATGTTTTCCAGAGGCTTTAGGTCATCGAGTACAGCTCGGTCCCCTGGACTCCAGCCCAGCAGACGGTCCCAGGGCCTGTCACAGGTTGCCAGGCCCCCAGGGGCAGGCGGGCTGGGCAGAGATGTTCTCCCTTCCTGGCTGAAGTCACTGCTGAGGCAGCCTGTCTTGACCAGTGCTGCTGAAAGGGGACACCTTCCTGCCCCTGCTGTCAGTCACGGGCCCGGGCCCCACTCAGCCAAGTCGCAGCATCTGCAGCAGCCTTTGGCCAAGACTGGAGCCCCTGGTGTCTTCCAGGCCTGGTCAGCATCTCCACATTCCCACCTCACTCCCGGCTTCCCCCTCTCCCCTCCCTGGATATGCTGTGCTGTCCCTGGCGGTCTCTCGCCTGGCTGTGGCCACCCAGCCAGGTGGCCTTTGATTCAGGCTGGCTGATGCCCAGAGGCTGGTACAGAGGCAGACATCACAGCTCCAGGTGGCTCCCCCTGTGCAAAGAGCTTCCGTCTGCCAGTCGCATGGGCACCCTGTTCCCACAGCTCCAGGAGGGCACCCAGGCCATTTTCCACAGGGGCGGCCAAAGCCCAGGGAGGGTAGACGATTTCCCAGAAGCCACCCGGCCAGAGGGCAGCCGTGCCCCGAGTCCATGGTGTGCGGTTTGTGCAGCACTCAGCGCTCTCCCAGGGCCTGAGCTGCACCAGTGCCAGACGGCAGGACCCGGAGCTCTGGGCACTGCCATGCTGGGGACCAAGGCAGACGGATGCGGGGGCCTGTCCACACCAAGCTGCAGCCCAGCCAGCCTGGAGGAGCCCCAGGGGCAGAGATGGCTTGGAAGGGGCGACCAGAGGTTCTGCTGGGCCCTGGGGCTTGGGGTATCCGCCAGAGACAGTGAGGCGGGGGTGTTGCTGTCCTGGGCCCACTGACCAAGCAGCCCCAGGGCTCTGCCGTGTGGAGGCTCGCCTCTCTGAGCCTCCAGCGATGTGATGTGGCGAGGCCAACTACAGCTGTTTTCTTAGGAGAAGGCGCCCCCCTTCCCGAGTGGTGCAGGGTCCCCAGGGCCCAGCTCCTGACACGCCTGGTTCTTCCGGCCAGTGCAGGTCTCTACCAGGTGAGCAGCCCGAGGTACAAGTTCAACTTCATCGCTGACGTGGTGGAGAAGATTGCGCCTGCCGTGGTCCACATCGAGCTCTTCCTGAGGTGCGTGGGGGCCCTGCCTTGCCCCCCAAGTCCCTTGAAGCGTCTCAGAGTGTTTGGTGCCCCCTCTAGGTCCCCAAACCCAGCCTACCTGAGCCCAGAACGCACGGCCCTCAAGTCTCAGCGTTCAGGTGGGTCCTGGTCTCTTCCCACACTGACCAAGACCCCCAGAGGCACAGGCAAGAAGTGTGACCCGCTCCAGCCCCAGTGTTGTCACACTTGCCTTTCTTACCCCAAGGCCCTGGGTGTGGAGGAGCCAGCGGCAGAGTAAGCAGGCGTCAGACTGGGGCCCACTCCTTCTGATTGGGATCAAGGAGCCTGGCTGCCCGGCTCCGTGCCTGACCGCAAGTGGGTGCTGGCCCCAGCTCGGGGCTTTCTCATACCGCTCAGCGCCTGCCACAGCCCCAGGGCACCCATCCCAGAGGGGGGAGCTGGGCTCACTGGGACTCGACCCTGGGCAGGACCCTTTCTGGTTCTTGGTTCATGGCTGCATCTTCCCACAAGCCCCAGGAGGTGGCTGTGTGGTTCCCACTTCCTGGAGGTAGAAGCTGAAGCCTGGAGACACCCAGGCCCCCGGCACCGTGCAGGGTGGACGGGGCTCTGGCCCCAGAGTCAAGCTCCCCTCTCCACTGTGGCCAGCCCCTCTCTACCCTCCCTCCGCTCCAGTTCCCTGAAATGTGTCACTGAGATTACAGCTGGCTGCTCTGTGTGGCATGTCGCCAGCCTTTGGGTGGCCCGGACAGCCTCAGCCTCTCCCCAGAAGGCCTGTGGCACCGGCCCTGAGCCAGCTAATCACGGACGGCTTGGCGGATGGCGATGTCACTTCTTAGCTTCAGAGATGACAGTCTAAGGCCGGCGGGCCAGGCCAGTACCAAGCCTCCGGGCCGTGACCCAGGTGTGGGTGTGGAGGCCACAGGGTCCCTCAGCCCTCAATGCCGGGCACAGCGGATACCGCAGGCTTCTGGGACCAAGGCAGCGTCTGGGGACAGGTGCAGACCTCTGCTCTGCCCTGTCTGCCTGCTTGGCCCAGACAAGTAGTTTAGTGTTTCTGGGCCTCAGTCTCCGCCCCATAAAGGGACCCGAGTCAGGGACTGCTTTAGTTGCCAGGGCTGTCGGCCTGAACATGGAATCACATTGTCTCCTGGTTCTGGGGGCTGTAAGCCAAGGCCAGGGTGTGGGTAGAGCTGACTCTTTAGTGGGGATAAGGAGGCCAGCCTGTTCCGGGCCTCTCTGGACTCTAGAGGTTCCCACCGGTGCTTGGGGCTCTCTGGTCTGTAGATGCACCATTCTGCCTGTCTCCTCATGGCCTGAGCCCCATGTCTGTGTCTGAGCCTCCCTCTGTTGAGGACACTGGTCCTCAGATGTGGGGCCCACCACTGCCCCATAGTGCAGGACTCTGGGTCCCTTCCCTACTCATCTCTGCTTACAGCCTGACAGCCCACGTGCCTGTGCTGGGCCAGGTCCTGGGGTGCCCACCCCAGAGAAGCTCCAAGCTGCACCCAACCTGCAAGTCAGATGGAGCTCCTTGTGCAGAGCCCATTTCCCAGATGGGGAGACGGAGTCGCAGAGTGCTGAAAACCTGCCCAAGGCATGCAGGCCATCAACAGGGTTTGGCCTGGAGGTCAGAAACCTGGTGCCTCTGGCTGGGGTGCCCACTGTGGGCTAGCACAGTCTGAGCATCCTCAGAGGTTGCGTCTCATCGCAGCACATCACAGGACAGGGATGCCCGTCACCTACGCATGGCAGTGAAGTGGGTCCACAGCCTGTGTGGGCCGCAGTCCTGGGGACACCAACCCCCACCTCCCTGTACCCCACTCCAGAGTCCAAGGCCCTGCCCTGAGCGCTGCCCGCCCCACCCCCACAGACACCCGCTATTCGGCCGCAACGTGCCCCTGTCCAGCGGCTCTGGCTTCATCATGTCGGAGGCCGGCTTGATCGTCACCAACGCCCATGTGGTGTCCAGCACCAACGCTGTCTCGGGCCGCCAGCAGCTCAAGGTGCAGCTGCAAAACGGAGACTCCTATGAGGCCACCATCAAAGACATCGACAAGAAGTCGGACATCGCCACCATCAAGATCCACCCCAAGGTGAGTGTCGCGGCCGGGGGGGCAGCTGCCGTCACAGCTGCAAGCTTGGAACCAGGCCGTTGACACAAGTGCGGTCCACGGGGCCCTGGCCACACGGGGACTTGGTTGGCCTCACCCTGACCCCCGTACGGCTGCCCCGGGCCCATCCCGCCGGGATCCGGCTCACCTGAGCCCCTCCCCAGAAAAAGCTCCCGGTGCTGCTGCTGGGCAACTCGGCAGACCTGCGGCCCGGCGAGTTCGTGGTGGCCATCGGCAGCCCCTTCGCCCTGCAGAACACGGTGACCACAGGCATTGTCAGCAGCGCCCAGCGGGATGGCAAGGAGCTGGGCCTGCGGGACTCCGACATGGACTACATCCAGACGGATGCCATCATCAACGTGAGTCCCGACGGGGAGGTGGGGTGCCTGCATCTGTGCCTGGGACCTTGCGGTGCCTCTGCCCAGGTTGCTCCCTGTGCCCAGAGTCTGTCCCGTTGCCTGTGCAACTGCTGGCGAGGAGGGTCTTCCTGCACAGCTGGCTTCTCCCTGGGCGGGGGTTCTTTCGGCACCCCTGAGTACTGCCCGCTCACCGGGCGCAGGACCTTCGCATCTGCTGCCACTCATGGTGGAACCGTCGGTCTCTGGAGAGCTCCAGGTGGCGGAAAGACACTGCCCTGCTCGCACGTGCCCGGCAGGTGCCCCCGGAGGCAGAGACGCCAAAGGGTGTGGTTTGCCCACGCAGCCCTCACAGCTCAGACCTGGCCCACATGGCTGTTCCCAGCCTCTGCTTTCCTGGCCGTGACGTGGGACCGGGCACTGAGGCTGCTGCGCACTCATCCTGGGGCTGGGTCCTGGGCCAGAGCTAGGGACCTGCAGAGAGCCAAGGGCGTGGCTGACGCCATTTCCTCCTCCCCTTGCAGTTTGGAAACTCCGGGGGACCCCTGGTGAACCTGGTGAGTATCCCCTGGAAGCTGCAGGCCCAGTGGTCAGGGGTGCGGGTGGGATGTGGGGACCCAGGCACGTGCTGCCCGGGTGCCTCGGGGCGATGGCAGCTGTCAGGAAGAGCCCCGCGAGAGATGGGACAGGGAGACAGGTGCAGGCCATCGCCACCTGGGCCTCCTTGCCCTCGGGTTCACACTCTCTCTATCCCCAGTTCTGTCCTGGGCCAAAAAGTCAGGCTCCTCCTCACCCGGGTGAGGTCTCCCCAGAACAAAGCAGGAAATTCGGTTCGGAGCGCCAGACCCTGAGAACCCAGGTCAAGGTCCAGCCTCAGGGCTGGTCCTGGATGAGGAGGTGGCCGTGGGGACACAGCCTGGTGCCACGTGAACAGCATGAGACACTTGGAGGCCTTAGGCTGCCGCGGCAGGGAGGGCTTCCTGGAGGTGGAGGCATCTCAGCAGGCATGTGAGGGAGGATGGGGAGCGGGAGGAGCAGGAGGTACCCAGGGAGGCCGCAGTGCAAGCAGGGGCCACTAAGGCTCAGGCAGGAACCATCGCTGCGGAAGCCAGCCTGGGAGTCAGGGGAGGTAGTTGGTGACCCAAGGGCCGCCTGTGCAGGGGGAAGCTTTATCCTGTCGCCAGGAAGTCAGGACTAGGGGCCCGCTGTGTGTCACCCAGGCAGTGGGGTGGAGAAACAGGCTAAGGGTCGACCTAGAGCTTCAGTCCCCTGGGTCCTCTGCTAGCCTGGCCCTCCCGCCCCAAGAGCTGCAGGGACCAGGAGGATGAGGATGCAGGCATCTTGTCCAGGCTCTGCCCCAGGCCCGTCCCTGTCCAGCACGTCCGTGCACAGGCCCGGCTGGGGCCAGGGTGCAGGTCCAGGGCGCACAACAAGCCAGGGCAGGGCTCCTTCCCAGCTGAGGTCAGGAGTGGGCAACGCAAGCCTTGTGCAGGGGTGCGACAGGCAGGGCAGGGTGAGGGTGCTGTGGGGCTGCCCTGACCCACTGCCCTGCTTTTGGGACGAAGGGGTATGTGGGGTGCTGCCCCTTCCTCCCTCTAGGCCGGCAGAACATGGCCTTATGGTGTCCTGGATCCAGAGGACGCTGTTTCTTAAGGCGAGAGAGCTGGAACCTGGGGTGGAGGGCAGAGCTCCCCAGCACCTCCCTCGGGGACTGACCGGGGACCCCTAGGGTTTGGGGGTAACAGCGGGGCAGAGCTCACTGAGCAGCTGGGAATGTCAGGTGAGGGTGGAGGTGAAGGCGTCCACAGCAGTGTGGGGCTCCGGAGGGAGCTGCAGGCACCATGCCTTGTGGGCCACTCCCAGTGACCCCCCACCGTTGACCCGCACAGGACGGTGAGGTCATCGGCATCAACACCCTGAAGGTCACGGCCGGCATTTCCTTCGCCATCCCGTCGGACCGCATCACGCGCTTCCTCTCCGAGTTCCAGGACAAGCACATCAAAGGTGTCAGCTCCCCTGGGGCAGGTAAGGCGGGCAGTACCGGGATGAGGCCCGTCTGCCTCCCCCGGCCTGTGGCCAGGTGCTGTGGGCGCCACGCTCGCTCGCCATCCACACAGTTTCCCGTGGCCGAGGCCTCTGATCTCAGCTCCCGCCAGCCCAGCCTGGACTCCAAGGGCTCCTCTTGTCTGGACTGTTTGTGCTGGTACTCAGAACCCAGCACTTCTTTCCTGCCCCAACCTCCCACCTGCTCATCCAACCCCAGCCTATCCGCCTGCCTCCATCCTCCTCTGACTGCGTCTCTCTGCCCATCCCTGCTCCCTGCCCTCCTTTCCTTCCTCCTTCCTCCATCGACTTCTGTCAGCCCGTGACTCCTGCAGACCCCTCTAGGGTGTCGCCCCTCTGTAGGCTGCCCCCCACTCCAGGGGAGCAGAGTCCAGCACCCTGATCCTTAGAAGTCACCCCGCTGCCAGCTTCCATCACCCACCCCACCCACCCGGTGTCCAGTCTGCCTTGCTGTTCCCACCTGATCCCAGCATCCCTTGCTGGGTCTCAGATGTCTGTCCCAGCCAGAGTTCTTCGGGACTCTTCTGCCTGGCGGCCCCACCTCCCCCGTTTAGCCCGAGGGGCTTCTCTCCCTCCCGCCCTCTGTCTGGCCCACAACCTGGCCTGCCCCAGCCCTGCCACCTGCACCTTCATGTGCCACCTTGTCTCCTCCAGCCCCCTCACCGGCACTGCACTGACGGCAGGGGCCCCGTGTGCCCGCCGCTCCTCCACAACCCCACCACCAAGCACATGGAGCCCAGGGCAGCCAGGAGCAGCTTGTGAAGACTGGTGGCAGGAAGAACTGCCATGGTGGACCCCGAGGCCCTGGGTGAAGACAGTCTGGAGCCAGGTGGCACTCATCCTTCTGGAGAAGCCGATGGCTCCTCTTGTTGGACAGTGGGGCTGTCTGACCTCTAGCCCTTTTCCTCTTGGCTGCTAGGGAGCTCCTCACTAGACCAGGCTGCACTTTGGTTCCCTTCTCTGAGGACTGAGCCTTAGCTTCAGCCCCCTGGGTGCTGGAGGTCACTGGGGCTATTAGGCTGGGCTGACCTTTGCATAGAAATGGGGTGTTGGCTTCCTTGCCCTTCTCTCTCTTTCCTCAGACCAGAGCCCCAGGGGCCTGGGTTTGTCTTGTGTTGTCAGAGGACTGTCCCCATCCCTGCAGCCTCGCGCGCCCCTGGGAACACTCCCTGCCAGACTCACGTCCCTCCCCAGGGACAGTGGGGACAGTGGGGACAGTTGGAGGCCCCATGGGTCTTGGCCAAGTGTAGATTAAAAATCTTCCTGAAGCTGCGGTTTGGTTTTGCTTTTCTTTTCTTTTTTTTTTTTTTAAATAAAAATATCAAATAATCCAAACCCAGTTAATCTAAAATTCTTTCAAAAACAACCTTATTACTGAATCAAGGAGACGTGAAGGGCACTTCTTGCTCATTTGCAAAAGATCTGTTTCCTGTTTTCTTTTATTCTGCTCTTTATTTATAGTTTGGGTTTCTCGTGTAAGAGAGACCATGCAGTGTTTAAACTTGTGTGTCTGATTTATTTCACTTAACATCCTGGTCTCAAGGTGCCTCCGTTTTCCTGTAGTGAGAAAGCCTATCCTTCTTTGTGGCAGAGTAGTACTCCACGGTGTGTAGACACCACACCGTCTTCACCCACTCATCTGGGGTGGACGCAGGGGCTGCTTCCAAGACTTAGCTGCCGTGAGCTGTGCTGCTGCACACGGGTGTGCGATGCTCTCAGACGCCTCTTGCCACCTTTGTGGGGGGGAGTCACGGGCCTGGCACCCACAGCCGGGCCGGCCTCTCTCTGACCCGCCCCACAGTGGAGGCGCAGGCTTGCTGTGTGCCCTGAGCCCCGGAGGGCGTGGGCCGTGGGGAGGGGACCCGCCGCGTGGCTGTGCAGTGATACTGGGGGCCGGCAGAGACGCATCCGTCAGGTCTGCTAGAAGCCCGCCAGGGCGTGCAGAAAGGCAGGTGTGGACGGGTCCAAGGGACTCCGGGTGCAGAGCGGAGCCCCTGGGGGCTGAGGGACAGGTCAGGGACAGGTGATGCGTGGGTGGAGTCTTTGCCCAGCTGTCCTTGGGCTTTATAGCACAAGGTTAGCCATCAGAGGCACACATCTGGTGGCATGAACTGCTCTGCCACTCTATAGAGTCCCCAAGTGCTCCCCTCCCCAGGTCACCAGGCCTTCTAACTCATCCCTTCCCCCTGCATCCTGTTACTGGGCTGGTTTTCTTTCCCAGCGAATTTAAACCCAGCACCTTCACACTCAGCTACATCCCTGGCCCTTTTTATTTTGAGACAGGGTCTGCTCGGATTGTCCAGGTTGGGCACGAACTTGGGATCCTCCTGCCTCAGCCTCCCAGGGTTTTGGGATTACAGGTATGCATCGCCACGCCCAGCTGTGTTGTTATTTTATGACCACTGGTGAAGCTGTGCTTCACATTAAAGTGGCAACTGCTGGGGCCAAGGTGGATGCAGGTTTAGAGAGAAACAAAATCAAGACCTTTCCTCATTTCTCTCCCTGGTTTTTTTCCAACTCAGTGAGCTGAACGCGCTGGGTTCGATGATTCTCCAGCAAGGGGAAGGGCTGGAGTTATGATGCTGGGCAGCAGCACCCCTACCCAGGACATCCCAGGCCTCTGAGGTGGCCCCCGGCTGCACTTCTGTGGGGCTGGCACCCATCGCCCTGAGGGACAGACCCTGGAGCTACAGCCTGAGCCTCTTCAGAGGCAACCTGGGCTGTGCCAGGCTGACCGGAGCCTAGTGCCCAAGGAGGGGGCCACCTGGATGGCTGGTCCTCGCCCTTGAGCCGTAGGGGTGTGCACCAGCTTGGCCCCTGGCTCCTTTGCTGAAGGGTTTGCCTAGATATTTTGTCATTAAAAAAACTTGAGGTTGCTTGTGTTCTTAGCAGTGAGTTGTGGAAATCCTTCCTACTTTCTAAATAGGAATCTTGATAAGGCAAGTGAATTGCAAATGCTTTCGTCTCTTGTTTCTTGGTTCTCTTTAACAGTATTTTTATGTAAATCCAGCATTCTGGGAAGCCGAGGCAGGAGGGCTACAAATTTGAGCCCAGCCTGGGCAACTTAGTGATTTGGCGAGACCCTGTCTCCAAATAAAAGATTTTAAAACGGGCTGGGGACGTAGTTCATTGTGAAGGTGCTGGGTTCCATCCCCAGTACCCACCAGGGGCAGGGGTGGGCTTGGGGTGTTTTGAAAAAGTGTAAGTTTTGAGGGCTTTCTTTTTCTTCTTTTTCTGTTTGTTGGCCCTGGGAACCCAGGGCCTCTCCCGCGGAGCCGCGCCCCAGCCATGGGCCTTTGTGGAGTCTGTGACATCTAGGTTTTCTGTAACAGACCATGTATCAGAGTTGTATCTAAGTGATCTTGGCAAATCCAAGGTTAGAACAGTTTTCTCCTAGAAGCTTTACTCTTTGAGGTTCTGTGTTTAGGGCTGTGGTGCCCTTTAAATGTTTTTAAGCAGCATGCGGAGAGGCCGGAGGGCGTGCTGTGCGTTCACTCTGGAGGGGCTTTGCCATCGGTGCCTTCTCAGCACCTGGATGGACAGAAGGACACAAAGGCCTTGTTCCCGGCTCTGTTTGTCTTGGTGCCATCTCCACGGCCTCAGCTGCAGCCGTGCAGAAGTTTCCATGCCAGGCGGCGTAAATCCTACAACCTTGTTCTCCCGTTCCCACATGCCTTTGGCTCCTCTAGATCTTTTGCATTTCCAAAGAAATTTGCTTTTTAATTTCTAGGAAAAAAATCAAAAGCCTGCTGGTATTTCGACTGGGGTTATGCTGATGTATAGAAGAATTTGGGGGAACTGCGTCTTAGCAGCATCCAGCAGCGTGGATCTTCTGACCGTTGGGCGCGGGCTGGCTGTCTCCATATCCTTAGGTCTTCGCTTGCTTTTCTCAACAGCATTTTATAGTGTTTTCGTTTACTGTTTGTTTCTGTGCCGTGGTGCAGTGGTGCTTCACGAAGGCTTCCATTTGCAAACAATTTCATTCTCAAACAAAAGCATTCAGCGAAATTTTGCTTCTCTTGGCCAACTCCACGTCAGGTGACAAACATGACAGCCATCTTCCCCAAAATTGTAAAACAAAGTAAGTTTGTAAACTGAGGTACTGCTGCACTGGGGATTGAACCCAGGGCCTTCACGCTGAGCTGCTTCCTCAGCCCTTTCCACTTTTTAAAATTATGAAACAGTGTCTCACTGTGGCACTAAGTAGCGGAGGTTGGGCTGGAACCCGGGCCCCTGCCTCAGCCTACCAGAATCCTGGAGTCACAAGTGTGGGCCCCCCCTGCCCTACTTACAGTTTTTAATATACAGGTCACTTTCCAATGGTTTGACACGAGACTATACAAATAAAATTTATGTTTGTGTGTGGGTCACAAGATGGCTTCAAAACTTATAATTTACTGGTTCTAGTAACTCTTGTAGATTCAACTCGATTCTTACCTCTTCAATGACAATTGGAATTGGAGTGCCTCTTTTTTTCCCTTGCCTGGCTGGAACTTCTAGAAAATGTCGAATGCAAATGGTAAGAGGGGACCATCCTTGTCTAGTTCCTGAGCTGAGGGAGAAAAGAGCCGGTCTTTCGCCTTTAAGCACAACGTTAGGTTTTATAGACGCCGTTAGCCGGTTGAAGAGACTCTGCTGTGCCGGCTTCTGCTGGGATCAGAGGTGAGGTCTGCCCCGTGTTGCTGTGCGTCCCGTTGATCATGAGCTGGTGTGTTGGCCAGGCTGACTTTTCAGGGTTGAACCTGTTGCCTTCCGGGGGGTGAATCTCGCCTGGTCGTGTCACGTTGTTCTTTTTAGATCTCGTTGGGTTTGATTTGCTGCAAGCATTTAAAGACGTTTTCTCTGTCTTCCTGATGGATGTAGGTGTGCTGTTCTCCTCTGGCTTTGGCTTGGAGATTAGGGGCTGAGCAGTGTCTCTCAGTTTCGTCCCCAGGGAGTCTGTGCTGCCTCCTCCTTAGTTAGTCGGTCCAGTCCTCCAGCGACATGGGGTGGCCTGGCTTTGAATGTGGGAAGATTTTTAAGCACACATTCAATGTCTTTATTGGAAGTAGGGCCTGGCAAGCGCAAGGCTCTGAGTTCAATCCTCAGCACAGGAAAAAAAAAAAAAAAAAAAAGTAGGGCTGTCTAGATTACTTATTTCTTCTTGAACACACTTTAGCATTTGGGAGTTGCAGGAACTGCGTCCAGTGCATGAGTAGCTGAGCATACTGGGGCCAGCTGTTCCGACACTTCCTGGCCACACACTCACTGGCCACGGGGTCTCCTGCGATGTGCCCAATTCTTCATGTTGACCCTGGGATCCCCTGTGTCCTCCTCAGGATTCATCACATTGGCTAAAGATTTACCAGTTTTATTGATCACCAAGAACCTGCCTTTGGTCTTCATTTGTTTTCTGTTGTGTTTCTACTTCCTCCATTTATCCTCTTACCTTTTTTTATTTCCTTCCTTTGGCCCCTCTGGGTTTCCTTAGACATTCTATTTCTAGTTTTTAGAATGGAAACTGAGATTCAAGACCTTCTTTTCCAACCAGCACCTTAGCGCTATTACTTTTCTAGATATCTATTATTATTTTCTAGTTTAATTCCATTAAGGTCAGAAAACTTTTGTGAAATGAAAATTTTAAATGTATGGGGTCTTGCTGTATGTTTCGGAATCCACTAGTCTGGTTTTTGTGTCTGAGTCACTGACCGAGGCTGTGGCAAGGCAGTGGGGTGGAGGTGGCCTATGACCAGGTGGGAACATCCCCAGCTCTGTGGAGCAGGCCAGCAGGGAGGGCTGAGTGACCAAGCAGGATGCCTCATGCTGTTTCTGGTCCCTGCCGGTCCCCGAGGGGAGGGTGGCTCTCTTCACACCAGCCTTAACCTACCGTGCTCCTCCTTCCAGACTGGAAGAAGCGCTTCATCGGCATCCGCATGCGGACCATCACACCCAGGTGAGCCTGGGGCCGCCCTCTGCCTCAGCGCCTATGCGGCCTCCTCACCCTGCCTGCTGAGCCCTGACCTTGCCCGGCAGGGCCCTCTGCTCGGGTGCCTGGCCCTGTTTCGCCTGGTGGATTCCTCCTGCTCCTCCTTCAGGATCCCTCCCGGACCCATTTCCTGAGGCCACAGCACTGCATCACCACAAACTTAGTGGCTTTAAAACCCAAAACACGGCCTCTCACAGTTGTGGGAGGCACAGGCCTGAGCCCAGGGTGTCAGCGGGGCCGTCCTGTCTCTGCGGCTGCCCCTCACAGCCCTGGCGTCCCCTGGTGTCTCCTGGCATCCTCTGCCTACGGTCACAGCACTCTGGCCCCTGCCTCTGTCTCCTCGTAGCCGTGGAGCTCCCTCGTGTCCCTCTTGTGAAAATACTGCTGGCTGGATCCAGGGCCCCCCAAGTCTGGGATGGGTTCATCTCGAGACCTTGCCAGGACCCTCTTCCCAAGTGCAGTCATGCTCTGGGCTTCTGGATGTACGCAAACTTTAAGAGACCCACCATTCTGCCCACCCCCGGACACTCAGGCGGGAGGAGCCACCCTTCGCACAGCCCTGGGAGCCCCTGGTCCCACCATGTGGGAGTTCTCTGTCTGTCGGACCCTCCAGCACCCTGCCCTGCCTGCTTGGCACTGAGTTGCCTGGCCCTGCTAGGATGAACGCCCTGCAGCTGCCTGGAGACAGCAAATGAAGGAGAGGAGGGGGAGGTGGGAAGGGAGAGAGAGAGACACACACACAAAGCCAAGTCGAAAGTTCCACGACTGACCTGTTGTCTGTCTGTCCACTCCTCCCTCCTTCCCTCGGGCCATTCCTTCCATCTCTCCATCCACTGATCACCTTTCCTCCTTCCTCGCATCCACCCCCCCCCCGTATGCTAACCACTCGTGGCCCCCGAGTTTCTCCTGAGGCGCCTGCGCATATCTGGTGGGGATGGAACCCTTGCTGGGGCCGGGCAGAGTGGGTGCCTGGGAGGCTGCTCCCTGGGCCCCGGGGG
>PVJO010003873.1:0-116568 GCA_004026905.1 Hystrix cristata
GAGAAGCTTTTGACTTTCCTTATCCAGGTAGTTTGTTCTCGATGTAGTAATTCAAAAAACAAATGTCATAGTCAAGATTTGGTAGACAGATTTAACCCTAAAGGATTCTGCAGAAGGGAATGAAATTGATAGCACATACGATGACTTATTTGTGCATTTGGAGATACTATAAGCATTTCTAACACACAGCACTACCTAAGAAGCTGAGGCAAAACTTGTTTGTAGTGCTAAATATTGCATGCCTGCCTCCGTCAGAGACTGGGAATAGTGATCCTTCTATAATTTTAGAATCCTGGACCCGTATGTGTATAATGGACCAAAGTTACGGGCCATGGTGAACATGTTGCCTCTATCATTGTATGTTCTTGTATTTCCTTTGAGAAAGTAAACTGGGTTAAATATACTGATATCTGTACTTATAAAAAGTTGTAATACAGTTTAAGAACTGTTATTAAAGAAAAACTTGGATTACATTAACATTTGCACTTGGCCGTTTAGGCTATCGACTGGAGGAGGTCAGAAGTGGTCTCTTCTGTACTATACTAAGTGTGTGATTTCAGTGTAAAATTGTGACTATCCATCGAAGAGCAAGTAATACTACGAGATATTTTCTGTGCTTATTATAAGCACTTGAAGAATTTTGTTCTGTTCTGAGTGTCTTTTGAGCAAGTAATTCTAAGCTTGGTCCTGTATCCTTGTGTGAAGTTGCTGCCATCATTTTTTACTCTTATTTATTTGATTTCTTAAATAAAGGTGTCTGTCCAAGATTGTGGTAGTTTGATATCCAGTTTTAAAGTGCTGCCAACACCACCATGGTTTCAGTCCTATTTCCCCCATCGAAGGTCTGCAAACTAATGCCTTAACCCATTAGACAGCTCAGATCACCTCCAGCTACATGCCAGAGTTTTCGGGACAGGAAAGATAAATAGTCGTGTAGAAATCTAGGAGTAATTTCAGCCATGATGATACGAGAGACCCAAACATGTACTTATGGTATAAAATTTGCCCCACCTGGAGTGAGTATATAACCCAGAGGGCTGTAATGGGAGCCAGCCAGGAGCAGTAGCATGTTATAGCAGGAAGCCGTATGGGTGAAGAGCCTTGGGTTCAGCCCCTGGCTCAGCCGCACCATGGTGGTACGTTGCAAATAGCCTTCCTTTTCTCTAGGCTCTTGAGGGTAAGATGGGAGCTAGGAACACACTCCCTCTGTGAGTTGACGGCCAACACTAAATGCCAATTTTCATGTGGGACCACATCGTTGAAGGAGCTCAGGGGAAGTCCAGCAAGGAATGGGACGTTAGAGGTGGAGCCACACAGGAAGCCAGATTCCGGGCAGAGAAGTGTGGAGAAAGCATGGAGGCTGACAGGGTGAAACCAGGGCCTAAGCATTAGGAAAGCTAAGCTAGCAAAGCTTGGACCTGGTGATATCCCAGGACGTTCCAGAATGTAAGAGTAATGGGGAAAAATCAGTCCTAAGAAAATCAGCCTATCCTAAGCGCATGCATGTCCGCACTAGATTTATGATACCTATTAGCACTCTAAAAGTGATCCAGATAAAGTACACAAATGTGAGTTTGTCCCCTTTATAGCTGGAATTTTCTTCAGCTGCTTCGTTCAGCATCCGTGTGTAGACGGTATCCAGCTCTGCTCTTCCCCTGCTACCCCCATGTTCTTTCAATTTCTCCATCACTTCAGCACTTCCTGATTGACAGTGTGTAGCATCCCAGGAAACCACTGGCTGTCCACACTCTGCCTTTCACTTGGTACCTACCCTGGTCTGTTTCTACATAACACTGTAGCACCTTACAAAACAGGTACGTGTATCGTGGTGTTGAAATATTAAAGCGAAAACTTAAATTTGTATAGAAATGTAAATAGTAAGGTTTTCTTTTAAATTAAGAAACATCTGGGATGCTTCTAACTAGGGAATTTTTCACAAGAGTAAAGCACAGAAGTAATCTTTTGATAGGATTATGTTTCCATCTTCCACAGGCCACACTAATTGCTGCATCAGTCATCAAATGCACATTTTTCTGTTCTCCGAGTTCAGTACATTGCTTTTTCTTAAAACTGAACTCTCTCCCCCAAGGCTCTGTACTCATGCACAGCTTGAACTTAACTGACAGATGTACCCTATGCTGCCTTCAATTCAGTACTATCGGGGCTTCCCTCCCACAGGGTGCAAAGCATGACCTTCAGTTCTTCCTACTCATCATCCATCTCCCTCAGACACTGGGCACCACTTCTCACCACTCCTGCTGTCAGAGTCACCACTTGCTTTGTCCCTCACCCACCTTCTATTTTTTTCATACTGCTCTTTGTTGCATAGGCAATATCAGCCACCAGTATCTTTTATTTTCCTCAAACCAAAGAAAATCGTAAGATTTGCAGCTGCCTTTTGCTGCTAGTGGAAGAGTTTTCCATCAAAGTTAATTTGTTTGAAGGGCAAAGCTATTCTGTGTGAGGTTTTATTTCTTGTCCTCTTGGTTGGTTCTTAATCCTGTTTAGTAAGTTAACCACTGTTCACATAACCCTTTAAGACAGTGTGCAGTTAGATTACTATCCCGCCAGCCTTTCTCTGCAGACACAAAGGTGTGTTCCTGATTTTTTTTGCTGCCCAGCTCTACGCCTTCTGAAAGAACTGATCTAATCTTTGAATAGTTATCTGAAAGGTTGAAAAGATTTTTAGAAGTTAAAAAACCACTAAGACATTAGTTAAGTCTATGTAAGTACCAAAAATATACATAATGCAAAGGCCTTTATCCCCCCATAGGCCGAGTTGTGTCCCTCTAAACGTCACATTGAACCTGACCCTTTAACCCTCAGAATGTGACTATATTTGGAGACAGGGCCTTTAAAAGTGGTTAAATTGAGGTAATCTGGGTAGATCCTAACCCAATCTGATTAGTGTATCCTTATAGAGATGTAGACACAAACACTAGGGATGCGTACATACAGACGGGGAAAAAGTGAGACACAGAAGCAAGCCATCCACAGGTTTCAGGAAAAATCAAACCTGCTGATACCTTCGTCTTAGACATCTAGCCTACGGGATTGTGAGAAAATAATTTCCGGTTATTAAAACCACCTAGTCTGTATTTTGTCATGGGTACTACATTAGCAAACCAGTATGCTTTCCTTACTAAGTATACAAAATATCCAAGAAACTGACATATGGCTGCCTCTAGGGACAAGAAATCATTTGCATGACTAGATACTTGTTTTTTGTCTTAAGATTTTGAACTATGTGACTGTATTATCTATTCAAAAAATTAACTTAAAAATCACTCCTAAAACCTATTGTTGAACAAGGTGTAGGAAGCTGGTACTTTCACATACTACTTACTGCTAGATCAGTATCAACTAAGAATGGTTTTAATAAATTGTAAAGATAGTCAGATAATAAATGAAGTGTACTGTAGTAGAAATATGTTCAGATATAATGAGAAAAGGGCAAATTACCAGATAGTGGGTATACTTCTGACTTAAAAAAAGGTGTAGATCAAGTCTACTAAAGAAAAAAACAAAAGGAAGAAAAATATTTAACAATTTACTGATGGCATAATTCCTATTTTTTAACATGGAGGATTACAGCTGGGCATGGTTAGTTATAATCAAAACTACAGCTCACTCTGACATGAGAAAATGAAGATTATCCCAAACTTAAAATGTTCTTAAATGGCAAAACTCCCTTGTGTTAGGAAATCGGACTGTCAAAAGCTTGGCAGTAACTGCAGTGTTTTTTCAGTAGTTCCCAATGGGTGGGGTCAGGTCAATCTAGTTCTTCCAGTTCTATTCTCCTTGTGTGACATCTTCTTACCCCATGTCAGTATGGCCCTCATTAACCCCACTGCTCTATAACTGAGGATCCCATCCACATAAACTGCAGTGCAGGCTTGGATTTGCCTTCATAGGACTCTCAGCAACAGCAACCACATGAACATGAACTACAAAAGGCCAGTCTGATTGATCAAGTCTGGTATTTGCAGCAAGTTCTTGTTTTAGAAAGAAAAATCTTGAGACTAAATCACTAAGTGATGTTGAGTGATAGAGAAGACACTAAATATCAGAGTAAACCAAGATATCCTCGTGTGTCCACTCACAAAGTAGAATCCTCAGGGTTTCCTCCAAGAGTCATAAAGCGAGCTTCTGTGTTGGGAAGAGGCACACAAGTGAGGAGCCACTGTGAGATCAATTCTAATGATACTGGGAATGACTACGAAGAGTTAAAAATCATCTTAAAGAGGTGAAGATGTACTCAAATCAAAAAGCAATACAATATAAATGCATTAGACTTTGATCTTTAATATTATAACATTATTGCTTTAGATTTTTCCCTTGAACCAAGAATAGAATGCTAATTACATAAAAATATACACATATAAAAGTAGTTCTCCCTTTTCCCAGGAAGAAAAAAATCCAAGGATATCTTCTAGAATAGTCAAGTTTTTGTTTTAATTATAATTAAAGTCTTGCTCATTTGTTTATTAGCTCTAACTCACATATTTAAATTAAAGAAACATTAGACAACCATTACAATTTAGAAAGGCAAGGTGCCATTATTAAGTAAATCAATTCCTCCAGAGTGGATGTGTCCCTTCTCCCACCAACTAATGAAGCAGCAACATACATTAATTTTATTAGTACATGACACACTGCTGCAAACCCTCATTCTCTTATCCACCCTCGTGTTTACCGGTGTGTGCATGTGTGAGTTGGTTAGAATGCACCGACCGTCTAACAGTCAACAGCAGGATGAGCTAGGCTTGGGCTTTCGGTGAAGATTCACGGTGTCTGTCTGAATCAAGTGATCAGACCTATCCTCGGTAGCGAGAACTCTTCGAACTGCTTCCTCAAAGGCTGCTGCAACATTGGTGGCATCTTTTGCGCTTGTCTCAAAGTAAGGATAGTCGCCGTTGTCCCTGCACCAAGCTTGGGCTTCTTCTGTAGACACCTGCCGTTCACTTATGTCAACCTTGTTGCCCAAAATCACAAAAGGAAAGCTTTCGGGCTCTTTTACATCTGCATAATATATGAATTCTTTCTTCCAGTTACTCAAGTTCTGGAAGCTCTGTGAATCATCGACACTAAAAGTAAGCAGGCAACAGTCAGAACCCCTGTAAAAGGGTGTCCTCAGGCTTCGGAATCGCTCTTGACCAGCCGTGTCCCAAATCTGCATGGTAACGAAATGTCCATCTACCTCCAAATCTTTATTTAAAAATTCCACACCTATTGTATGGAAGAGCTGGGCATCAAACTTATTAGTTACATATCTGTTCATAAGAGAACTCTTCCCAACTCCACCATCTCCAAGGAGAATTACTTTTAAAAGTGATGATTTTCCTGCCATTATTAATTTTATGAGTTTTGACTTCAGAACCCTGTAAAATAAAAAGGGACCATTATATTCCTTCACACATAGTCATGTACATAATTTTAGGAATATCAATGTTAGAAACAAAACACATAGCTTCAATTCCTTTTTGCAAAGGGAATACCCGAATAACAAGAATTTTCATTTACTGAGCTCTCAGCTATGTTCCAGCCATGATCCTACCAGTATTCCGGAGAACAGCTGGGTAGGGCTCACTCTTCCCTTTCTCGTCACTGCTGACTGTGAAGCTGGCACTTAAGGCCAAGTCTGAGCTCAACGACCTTGCCCTGAACTATCACCCTATGATCAGCCCCTCCCTGCTCACGATAAGCCCCACCACCCTTTGTTAAAGAAGTGCTAAGAGACCAAGGTCCACAAGTTTCTTTAGCAACTTCAATCGAACAGCCTTTTAGTGCTCCTTCTGCCGGGGATTTGCTCTGCCACCCCTCCCCCTTCTCTGTAGACGCTGGAAAGCTGGAGACTTCTAAAGTCCACTGATCTGGCCATGAAATAAAATGAACCAAGCACTGTGTAAGAGAAGCTTATTCTCATTACAAACACGACGTGAGCAACAATGTAATTTTTAATATAGTCTAGCACATGGTACTCACAAGACTCATTTGGGCTGCTCCAACTTTTAGCAAATACAAGCCTGTGCTATTTGTTGTGTGTTTTCAACTGGGATGAAAACTTAAAACAAAAATATGCTACTATACTGTACCTTTTAGAGAAAGTCCTAGGGCAGGATTAAAAACTTTCCTACACTACAGGAGCCAGCCTGTGGGATAACATTTCTGAGGCCTGTTGACAGTTACTTCTAAGTGCTGGTGGGAACACTCTTCCTGTTTAATGTCTGTTTTAGTATTTTATTATAGGCAATTTCAAACATATAAAACTTCTGAATAAAGAGAGCAGAATAATGAACTCCCATGAACCCTAACCCCAGCTTTCTCAATTATCAACTAATGGCAAATTTTATTTCCTCCAAGTTACCCCAGGCCCTTCCTTGTCCCATTATTTTGAACCAGATTATATAATCTGTAAATATTTCAGCAGTAAATAGCTTTCTAAATATATCATAATCTGTGAAAGAAAACTAGTGCAGCACTGTCCGAAAGAATTTTACACAATGATGGAAATGTCCAGCAGCCAGTAACTAGCCACAAATGGCTGGTGAGCATGTGGCTGATGAGGGCAAGAAACTGAATTTGAGACTTCATTATTATTTTGGTGCGCGGGATTGAACTCAGGGCTTTGCACACGCTAAGTACGCAACTGACCACACTAAGCTATACCCCCAGCCCCAATTAATTAATTTTGACTAATTTAAATAGCCACATTGAAAGAGCCAATAACTGTACTGGCACGGCTCTAGAGCAAAAATGATTAACCTTAACATCAAAGTAGATATTTTGACTCCATGACATGAACAATGATCATTACATTGACTAGGATAAATTTGCAAAACCTCTACAGTAAACATTACCTGGCTGTCTTGTTACAATGCAAATGTGAACCAGTATAATATAAGTGAACACCCTGATGTAATAATTCTGAATTTCTGCTCTATTCTGATAAAAACCTCTAGCAGCCTGTATAATGAAAAATCAAGTGAATGGAAAATATGATTTAAAACAATAGATTCTTTACCCTAACTCTTTCAAATTATCACTCCATTAATGACCACTGTAATTAATAAAATTTAAACTATCCAACAAAAGTGTGAAGCAATTAAAATGCTTACCTCTTGGAAGACTTTTTGATTATCAAATATGTTGCTCTGCTCAATGCCTTGCCTACATTAATGTTAGAAAGAAAAACAAAACCTCAAACCCGGGCAGGGTGGAGCATGCCTATAATCCTAGCACTCTGGGAGGCTGAGGCAGGAAGATCTCAAATCCAAGCCCAGCCTGGGCAACTTAATGAAACCCTATCTCAAAATTTAAAAAAAAAAAAAAATTAAAGGACTGAGGCTGTAGCTCAGTGTGAAGGCCCTGAATCCAATCCCTAGTACTGAGGAGAAAAAAAAAAAAAAAAACAGAAAACCTGTAAAACAACCTCAAGCTCCTTGATCTCCTGCCACAGGTAACAAATTCAATAAATCAGTTCCTTTGCTTAATTATTTGGAATCTTGTTTCAACAGCTACAACTTTAAAAACGATTAACAAAACCCAAAAAAAAACTACAGCCATGTGCCATTTAGTGACATTTCAGTCAATACCAGATCACACATAAAATGGTGGTCAGATTATAATGAAGCTGAAAAACTCCTGTCACCTGGTAACGTAGCTGGCCTTGCCCAATGAATCCCCCACCTGCCTGCTGTCATCCTGGTGGAAATCAACCTACCATACTGCCAGTGTATAAAAAGTATAGCATGTACATAATATCCAATAATAAGGACTGGTATCAATTTATGTACTCAGGATTTTTTTTCATTATTTTAGGGTATAGTTCTACTTATTAAAAATTTTACTGTCAAACAGTATGCCATGCTACACTGCATCAAAAGGCCATGTCAAGTGATTGACCTGTACCATTTAGGTTTTTGCCTATACCATGTTGCTTTGCGTAAGCACTCTATGATGTTCACATAATGTCAAATCACCCTAGCAATCCATTTCTCAGGATGCACCCCTGTTGTTAAAACAAATGACTCTATGAGGTGTGACTGAAAAAATATAGCAAACGTTTAAACTTTCAAAATTATACTAAAAGACACATTACCATTAAAAATACTCCCCCTCACTTGTAAACACACTTATCTCATCATTCTTGCCACTTTCTGAAGCACTTCTGGAAGTCCTTTTATGTGAGCGTATTTAGTCACACAGTCATGGATGCCTTGATATCCTGATTCATTCAAAACATTCACCTTTCATGGTCATTTTGACTTTGGGGAAGAGCTAGAGTTGTACGGTAACAGATTCAGTGAATAAGGTGGGCGAGGTCACACCATAGTGTTTTTATTTGACAGAAATCACCACAAATTTTTGATCATTGAAAGGTGATAAAAAAAATAAAATGACTGTTTAAAATTTTATTACAGTAAAAGACATAATCCCCCCTCAAAATACTCCCCCTTGCTTTGAACACTCTTATCCAATCATTTTTGGCAGTTTATCTTTTACTGTAATAAGGTTTGGAAAACATTTAAGTACTCACCATAGTTTTTGATCACCCCTATTATTTCAACATAGGGGAAAGCACCTGCCTAATGCTCGCTCAAAATGACTACAATTCTTCAATGGTTTATTCTGCAGAGATTCAGGACTAAGGTCAACTTCTAGGGCAAGGTACCTGGCCTGAGCTTGCCTAGGCACCTCCCCCTCACATTCTTTGCTTAGGTCATTCTGAAATGCACTGTCACAAGGCCCTGACTCACCAGACATGCTGTTGCCTTTGCCCGGCATATGCTGGCCCCTCTGCTGGTCACCCTGCCCTCCCCCCTCAAAGGACTACTGTGCCTGTGGACCTACTCGACAGGGTCATCACCTCATCATCACCTCATCAGCAGCTCTCCTCAATATTCTTCCTTTCACACACTTTTTAACACAGGAAAATGAAAAAATTCCATATTGTGTCATGAATAAATAACAGATGTGTATAATTCTAGCCTCTCATTTACCCTAACATTTTAGTAAGTCTCTACCAATACAACTGCCTGACCAGACACCAAGTATTATTGTAAACCACTGAACATTTAGAATCTTTAAATCAAATTATAAGCCAGGGGATGCAATCTAGCAATGCCACTTAGATTATTGGTTGCATACATCTACTAAGTTAAGTTTTAGGACTTCCTGGAGGTTTATAGTTTAAGTGTCAGGGTTGGAACCTAGGGCCCTGTACATGCTAAGCAAATGCTCTACCACTGAGCTATACCATCAGTCCATGTCATTATTCTGACCAAAGAAACTTGGGTTATGCTAAGCCCACACACCAGGAAATAAGGTATAATTTTTTATACTTCAGATATCTCTATTTGGGAATATTGTGGCACTGGCTAAAATACATATGAATACCTTTTTGATTCTAACCTCAGAGTTGTATACAAACACACATAATATAAATAAGTATGCACACCATCTTATTTCCAACTGATGCATAACAGCCAGCTTCAATAGACCTATACATTAACATAATTACAATCAGCTTACAGGTATTAAAAATAACCTCTTGCCAGGCGTGGTGGCACACACCTGTCATCCCAGCACTTGGGAAGCTGAGGCAGGGCAGTGCTGTGAGTTCGAGGCCAGCATGAACTACGTAGTGTGTTTCAGGCCAGCCTGAACTACAGAGTGAGACCCTGTCTCAAAAACAAACCAAAAAAACCAAACTAAAAACAAGTCTCTTGTTTTTCTCTAAAAACAGTAGAATCCTTTGAAACTTCTTTAGTTTTGCAAGTTAAAGAATCAAAATTATCCTACTACATCACTTTAAAATTTACCTAAAAATATAATGTGAAGTCTCTTGGGATGATTGTCCAAAGGCAATTCTTCAAGGTTAAAACACTATATTAGGACTGAGAATATAGCTCAGCAGTAGAACACTTGCTTAGCACACACATGGCCTTGGGTTTGATATTCAGGACCACAAAACAAACAAAACACTTTGGTAATTCAGCTAAACTCTACAAATAAAGGACTATGAAAAAGAAAAGCATATTACAGCTGGGCATGGTGGTGCACACCTGTAATCCCAGCACCCTGAGAGGCTGAGGCAGGAAGATTGCAAATTCAAGCCTAGGCTGGGCAACTCAGTAACTCAGCAAGATCCTCTCTCAGAAAAGGGATGAAGCTTAGTGCAAAGGCCCTGGGTTCAATCTTCAACACACACACACACACACACACACACACACACACACACACACACAAGCATATTATAAAGCTCAGAACCCTTACCTTAATAATGCAGTTCAAACAACATTATCTGCAAAGAAAAAACATTAGAAAGCTCACATTAGCAATGTATATGTTTTCAGAATTAAAATGTGAAAGTATCTAAATTTTACTCGTAGTCAAGAGTCTTAACCTAAAAGGAAAACCATACCTAAATTCTGTCCATGATCTTTCTAAGCCTAAAAAAAGTCCTAAACCAAGTATTACAATTTAATCATTGTTTTTTTCAAAGTTTTTTTTTTACCTGTTCACCTTTCTTTTCTAAGTTTCATACTCAGAGACAGCTTTAAAATTAAAAGAAAATAGATATTTTACTCTTTTTTAAAACTTGCCCAATATTCGGTGGCAGAGAATTAAGTTGTATTCCAGAGAATAAAATATAGTATAACACAAAGAGGGCAAACGGAAGGGCCGTCCGAGGGAAGGGCACCAGTGTGATACAGGAAGCATCAGGCTGAGGTGAAAGGCACCACAGTGCTGTCAAACTTGTGGGCAGCCAAGGTAAAGATGGAAATGCCCTTATGGGCAAGTATAAGCACACGGCCAGAAAGAAGTCAGGTCCTGCACCAAGGACCAAGAGTGTAGCCCAGAGCAGGAACTACATGATATCCCAAAGGTTCTTGGGAACATGACCAACAATGGAGGGCTGGGATGTATCTGAGTGACAAAGCACTTGCCTAGCATGTGTGAAGCCCTGGGTTTGATCCCTAGTACCACAAAACAGCCAGCAACAGTACCTCCCTCCTAGAGCTGTTGGGAAGAGTCACTCAGATGATGAGACAGGAGTGTTTCATCACAGTGCTGGGTTCCCTGGATGGACGTGGGATGTTTCTGCAGAATTGATATATAAAGAAATCTTTACTGGCAGTTTTACAGACAGGTTCTTTTTAACGGCTATTTTGTACCTCAAATTTCATAAGAGCTATAGGCAGGACAAATCAGAAGGTTATCCAGGCCTACATGAGGGAGCCAAAGGATCCAATTCAATATGAAGGCTTCCCTGTGGTGCCCATCTGGATTCATGCTAAAGTGCTAGGTCTCTCAGTCCAAACCAATGGTTGCAACCCTGCCCCTGCCCACTCTTATTAAAAGCAAAGGGCATTTTTGTGGGACTTAGTATATCAGTCCTTAACTTATAAATTCACTCAATGAAAAAATATGATATTCTTCAAAATGCTGACATTTAGGGTTAAGGATAAAGCCACTGTAGCAGCTAACACTGATTGGGCCCTGCAACACTGTACTGATGCTGCATCTACTCCTTACAAGTTTCTGATTACTCCTACATTACAGATGAGGACTCTGACTCAGGGAGACTATATACCTGGCTCAAGATCATAAAACTAAAAAAGGTGGGGAATCAGACATAAATGGAGCTGAACCACAGACACTTAACATACGAGGCTACATCAACTGCAACTGCTTTCGCATCTGTCTAAGGATTTTGTTGTTGCAGCTATATTAGCTTTTGTTGGGGGGAGTGCTGGAGATAGAACTCAGGGATGCACTTACTAGGCATGCGCTCTACCACTGAGCTAAATTCCCAACCTTCTGCAGATATTGTGAAAATAAGCAGCTGCTAACACTCAGAGCTTTTTTAAAAATACACTTTAATAGAAAACAAATACAACTCAGAAAACAGAACAATTTAACCCTTTTCCCACACATTACAACTTGCTTCATTCTCAGGGCAGTTTGATATATAAGTCTACCCTTATTCAAGTTCTGCAACACTGGAGCACAGGAAAAACTGGGAGGAAAAGAGAGGGGTCTCTCACAGTCCACACTGCAGCCAGAGGCCTCCCACCACAGCCCAGGGGGCTCCAACCAAAGTAAGCATTATTGTGCCTGATCCTCCTCTGAGATTCCGGTCACCAGAAGCTGGTTAGAGGCCATGAACTGTACACTCAGGACCCTACTTGCCTGCCCAGTGTAGACACCCACAAGATCACTAGAGGAGCCAGGGACATGTGCTCTGTAGTGTGTTCCCTGGACGTCCCAGACACGAACTGAATTGTCCATGGAGGCAGAGGCTACCAGACAACTGTCCGAGCTGAAGGTGAGGCTGGTGATATTGTCCATATGTCCTTTCAGCTCTTTAAAAAGGGTCCCAGAAGCCAAGTCCCATATCTTCAACCACTGGTCTTCACCACCAGATGCCAAGTACTTCCCATTGGGGGAGAAGGCAAGAGTGAGCACGGAGCCTCCGTGGCCTGTGAAGAGCCTCACCGAGGTCCCCTGCTGAGTACTCCACAGTCGCACGGTCTGGTCGGCAGAGCCTGTGGCTAGGTAGTTGGAGTTCGGGTGGAACTTGACACAGTCCACATCGGCCAGGTGTCCTGCATAAACCCTCAGTGGGTATGTACAATCAAAGGACCACAGCCTGGCAGTGCAGTCATGGGACCCACTGGCAAAGTACAGGCTGTACGGGCTGATGTCCAGGTCCTACACGGGGTAGGCATGGCCTTCATAAAACACAGTGTTGGTGAAAGTGCCCAGGTCCCAGTACCGGATGGTTGTGTCCTCAGAACAGGACAGTAGCCCCGAGCTGTTGGGGAGGAAGTGCATGTCGTACACAGGTCCACAGTGTCCCCGCAAGATCTTCATCTCTGTGCCTGCGCTGCCATCCTCACCCTCTTCTTGCTCCAGAATGTCACAAGCCAAGCAGATGTGTGAAACGTCCACACAGGGGGGCTCTGATTCCAACTTGTTGGACCACAGGCTCCAGAGTTTTATGCAGGAGCTGTCAAAGCCAGCGGCGAGCAGCTTGCTGTTGGGGGCGACCTCGGCACTGTTCAGCAGCTGCTTCGTGTTGCAGAAGTTGTAGAAGCAGAGCATGATGAGGGAGGGTGGCCCGGCCCAAATGCACCTGATGCTCTCCTGGAGGGCCTCCAAGGCGCCCGCGCCCTCTTCCTGCAGCAAGGTGATGGGTGCTGGGCTGAGCTCCTGTAGGCTCTCCACACCGCCCTTGGGCGGGGTGCTTGGTCTCCCAGAAGGCTGAACATCCAGCTGGATGTGCAGGGTGAGGACCTGGCACAGGGCAGCACTGTCATCACTCTGCAGGTAGCGCATCAAATAGTGGTAGCCATCTTCCTGGAGGTGCACCACGTACTTGCTGCCTAGGAAGGGGCGGAGTCTGGGGTTGGCCACGAGGTCCTGCGTGGTGTGAGTGGCCTGCAGCTGCTCTACAACATCCCTCTGGCTTTCGTCCTGCAGGAAGAGGCCATGGAAGCGGCCATTGAAACTTTCTGCCATGCTCTTCGGGCCACTCTGCACCAGGCTGAGGTGGAGGTAGACAAAGAGAGGGTAGAGGAGCGGCTTAATGTCACAGCCGGGTGGTGGGTCTGACTCTGTGAGAAACTGCTGCAGCCGTCTAAACCGCTCCTCAACTTGCCGGGAGTCCTCCTGGCAGGGGCCCACCGCCACGAGGTTGGCGCAGCCGGACTCCGCCTGCACCCTGAGGCAGGCCGCCATTTCCTCGGCCGTCTGCTGCAACCGCGCGCCGTGCTTCGGAGGCCGGTCCGTGACTGTGTACTGCCGGTTCCTGAGGTAGCTGTTCCGTGCGTGTTCGTTTCCTGACCTCGACGCTGGCACACAGGGCCTGCCAACTCCTCGCCGCCGCTGCGGGACCAGGCCACAGCACACTTCTGCCACCGTCGCGTCACAGTCGTGCGCAGCCGCAGCCGCAGCCGCAGCCGCCGAGTGGGCGCCACTCCGCGCCCCTCCCCCACCCCTCCCCAGTCCACTCGCTCAATGCCCGCCCACCGCGACCCAGCTCTGCGTGGTCACCCCGTGGTGCCTGAGGTGCTTAGTAAGAGACTTTCAACTTGCTCTATTCCGCGATCTGGATGTGCAAGAGAACAAGTTAAAGTGACAGAGTTAGTACTCTCTGATGTATCACTAAGTAGTGTAAAGTGCATCCAAGTATGCCCATGTTTTACTGGAGTTTAAGTGGTTTAAAATATGATTTAAATGAAACGTGAGTCAAACATTTGCAGACTCACTTCTGAAGTCGCTTTACAGAAGCCTAGTGCTCAATGGAACTGGTAGGAAAACAGTTTTTCAACAAGTATTTTTAGTGAGTGCCATGATGCCAGACATTGAGCCACAGGCAAAGCCACTTAAGTCACAACTGTGACAGTCCTACAAATGAGGTACACGGTATAGACTGTAACTACTGACACTCAGCCAAAACTCAAAGAGCAGCTGCACGTCTGTAATGGCAGCACTCCACGAGGCTGAGGCAGGAGGATGTACAATTCAAATCTCGCCTAGGCAATTTAGCATTTTACAGAGACCCGGTCTAAAAATTAGAAAGGGCTGGGACTGTAGCTCAGTGTGCAGGCTCAGGGTTCAATCCCCAGTACAGCCTATCCATCAATCAATGCATGCTTAAAAAACAGTGCGGCGAAGTCTGCCTACCATCTCTTTCCCCAACTGACAGGCACAACTGGGGGGGCACAAAACATGAGGCTCCCTCAATCAGACCCAGGCCCTACATGCCTGTGTGATTTCAGACATCAGAAGGACTTCCTTTGCATACAACACAATCCGGTAACATAAGCCCACTATTTCACCTGCAGAACCCCAATTAAGGAAAAAGTGGTACCTTCCAACAGTGGAGGGAAACTCGGTTGTGTCACACTGGTTTCCAGTGGGGATGTTTCATGTCTCCATGATCATTTCAGTCACACACTGTCCTTGGAGACACAGCCCTCCCCAATGTGACTCCAAGAGAGGGGATCTGACACAGGCCAAGCTCAGCAGGAAGCGGGGGGAACCAGGAAAAGGTCCTGGCAAGGAGGTCTGGCCCTGGCATGGACTGGGAGAACCCCAGGAGGGCCTGGGGGCCGGAGAGGAGGAGTACGCTAGGGAGATGGGCCGAAGGGCCAGGCCCTGGAGTAGGCAGGGCCTCAGAAGCCACAGGAAGATTTCTGCCAGTGCCTGAGGATAATGGAAAGCCACCACAGTAGCTTCAGCAGTGGCCGACTCCAACAGATCTGAGGTAACTGTCTGCAATGGGACAATGAGTTGCAAGTGACAGGAAAAAGAAGGCTCTGCCCAGGTAGGGCTGGGATGGATACCCCTAGAACCCCTCGGCACTGCCAGTGGGGTCAGTGGGGCTTAGGAATGCAAATAAAGGCAACTGTGCCTCGCACTTGATCCTCCAATACCGTATTCACTATGTGATGTCAAGCTTACCTGGCTCCCCTCCCAGTTCCTCCTCCTCACCCTGTGTGGATGTAGCCAGACTTCATCTCCTCCCACACATCTGCACCTCTGACTGAACCCTCTTCCCCTGTGCTCCTCACACTCCTGTGTGCCGTTACCATTTACCATGCAGAATTCTGTAACTAACATACTATCTAGTAAAAATGAAACAGGCTCGCTAAAAAGATTCAAATTATATCAACATGTATCATACCACTTGTCGGTTTTTTAGACTATACCTAAAAGTACATGTCTATACTATTCTAAAATCACCTTTCTACAAGAGACAGAAATGAAACTGTAAAAATATCTAGTTGGGCAAATGGAAATGATTTAAATGCATAGTCAGGGGATGCTCTGAACAACCTGAGACATGGAGACATGGGACTGTACACTGTTAAGTGATGAAATCAAGCAGCATGCACAATGGAATCACACTCTGTAAAGCTTACAGATTTATATTAAAGTGTACAAGAAAACCTAGAATAATTGAGAACCTACAATACTGAGTTCAGTCATCAAAGTTCCAATCTGTTTGCAAAGGGACACTTTTTAAAATATCAGAAGTAGGGGCTGGGGATTTAGCTCAGTGGTTAGAGTGCTTGCCTTGCAAGCACAAGGGCCTGAGTTTGATCCCCGGCACCACAAAAAAAAAAAAAAAAAAAATCAGAAGTATTTCTGAAAGCTTCGTTTTCATTTAAAGTCTAACTCTGAACCCTACCATTAAAATGAAAGGTAAATAATTTGTTAAAATTTTCTTCAAGTACCACTGGGTATCAAGGATAGTAGCTCACACTTTATTAAATACAAATTTATTGGCACCAAAAGCAACAAAAGAAATAATCAACTGTACTTCTTATAATTCGCCAGTTTAAAAAAACCAAATAACCCAATTTAAAAATGCACAAAAATGCTAACAACATTAGCCAATACCGTAGTGAAAGGCAAATCAAAACTACAATAAAATACCACTTCATACCTGAGGTGGCTAAAATCAAAGACAGATAATAACAAGCAATGACAAGGAGCTAGAAAAACTGGGAACCCTCATACACTACCAGTAGGACTGTAAAATGGTACATTGGTAAGAGCAAAGTTTGGCAATTCCCCTAAAAAGTTTAACATAGCTACCACATGACCCAACAGTTCTTCTTCTAGGTGTATACCCAAAAAAACTGAAAATCGTATGTTAATGTAAAAGCTTGTACATGAATGTTCATAGTTACACAATTCACAATAGCCAAAATGTAGAAACAATCCAAATGTCCATCAGCTGATGAATGAATATATAAAATGTGGTGTATCTACATGACGCTGCAATATGGGTGGCACCTCAAACACATTTGCTTAGTGAAAGAAGCCCGACGCAAAAGCCTACATGACGTTCGATTCCATTTGTCCAAAACATTTCAAAATAGGCAGGAAAGTTGATCTGTGGTTGCCAGAAGATTGCGGGAGGGTGGTAAATGAGTGACCGGTAATGGATATGGGGTTTCTTTTGGGGGTAGTGAAAATATTCTGGATGGTAATGATGGTTGCACAACGTTCTGAATACTGTACACTAAAATCCACTGATCTATACAACAGGGTTAACTCATCCTGGGAATTAGAAATATCATCCTAGAATTTGATTTACATGACTAGAGCTGCAAGTGATCTCGCTGTCCCTTTAACAGCATCTCTCTAAATAAATCAGTTACACACACGCCAGATAGCACCTTAGGATCACGATACTATGTGTTGTCACCAACATATGCTGTTTGGGGCACATGCTAATCTGAAAGGGAAGTTGGGCACTGGAAGGAAAGAAAATGAACAATGTTTTCAACAGATAACTCAGAAGACAAAAAGGAAGAGCCTTTTAGGTCAACCACTTTCTGCTCTGTTCTTTTTTTTAATGGTGCCAGGGACCAAATCCAGGGGCCCACACATGCAGGCAAGCATTCTACCACTGAGCTACATCCTGAGCCCTTTTGAAACATTTTTTTACTTTGAAAAATCTATATAGCTATGTATATAGGTACAGGCACTAATTCTTCTTGAGGATATACTGTTAACTGCAACCAATGTGTACTTTTAGAAGGAAAAGGCTGGTGGGCAGGAGGAAAGGGAGAATTTCACTTTATATTCTATATCTTTCTAAAATCCAAAAAATGTAGTATATACTAGCATTATTTTTAATGGAACGGTTTTTTTTTTTTAAGTTTACTTTGAGTCAGGGTCTTATTAAGTTGACCTGGCTGACCTTGAATTTATTGATCCTCCTGCCTCAGCCTCCCAAGTAGCTAGGATTACATGTGTGCACCACCATCCCTGGCTCAATCCTTTTCTTCTTACAACACTATTTTCTCGACTTTTCTATTCTGTACTCTTATCTTGCATCATCAATTGTTTATGACCACATTAGTTTATTGGTAGCACCTTTTCTCGGGCCTTCTCCAACCCCTTGCTGGTTTTCTTTTTGTTTTGTTTTGTTTTTTTGTTTTTTTTTTTTGTGTGTGCCTGGGATCGAACTCAGGGCCTTGCACTTGCTAAGCAAGCACTCTAACTACTGAGCTAAATCCCCAGCCCTCCTTACTCCTCCAAAGCCATATACTGCAATAAACCAAGGAAGAGAACATAAACCATTTATACCTGAACATTAGGAATATAATTATCTAAGATGAATCTTTGTGTGGATTAAACCTAGTCATTTCTTGTTTTATTTTATAAAGCTGGACATTTTTAGATGGTCATGGATCTAATTGCCTCCTGCAGATAACTAAACCCATTTTTCTTTATTATTTTATTATACAGAATTTTGACAATAGCATTCAAAGAGTTATCCAACCTCACTATCAGCTTGTCCCAGTTACAGTGCTACTCGATTCATGAACTTAATTCTCTCCATGATTCTTGTCACAAACCAAACTGGACTAGAACCAAATCAAATTTCCCCATAAGGTCAACACTGAACCTAACCATAGAATTTGATTCAGTTCTTGTGCAACTCAGTTTGTGGCCAGAATCATAGGAAGACTTAAGTGTATGAACCAAGCTACCACTGTATTTCCCTACAATGCAGTGCTCATATACCTATCTCTGGCATTTACTGGTCCCAGCTTTCCTAGGGCTGTGACCATGGCCTTGGAGGCTCCTCCTTACCTCCATGGCTATGAAAATCCTAGTCATCTGAGGCCTAGTTCAGATCAACACATGCAAGAAGCCTTCTTTCAGCACTCATCATTTCCACCTCAATTACAGCTCCTATCTGTCCATGTTCTAATCACTTTCGGTTTTGTTTTGGTTTCTGAATCACAATGTGGCCTCCCTGGGCAGGACACATACAACACTAAAGGCCATCCATTCAATCTAACCTTTTTTTTGGTCTGCCACATCCATCGTGTACAATGTACATATGGTAAGGTATAAATAAATACTATAATGAGAACAAAGAGTAAATTACTTCCCCCTTTATTCTTGTTATTCTGTTATTATTCTACTAGTACTTTCTGTACTTTGTATGTTTCTCTATCAGTTCTTCATTCTGTTTCTGAGGTCTATTAAAATGTGTGGGAATAAAAATTGACTCTTACTTGGAAGTCTAATGAGAAAACCACTTTAAAATAAGTACTACTGATGGACTGCAACAGGGAACTGGCAAACAATGAAAAACTATTACATTCCACTAGTAAGCTGCCAAAGGGAAAGTAGGCTTCCTTTGTAAACTGCCTTCCCAAAATTTCAGATTTTGAAACACATACTCCATAATGGTTTGCCTAGTTCTCACTTCCAAAAATTTAAATTGAATTTATCAATCCTGGTTTAAATTTAAGAACAGTTCTTTTTTCAAATTCACAAGTTTCTTTTGCATTCACAATGAATGTCCTTTTTTTTTTTTTTTTTTTTCTTTTTGTGGTGCTGGGGATCGAACTCAGGCCCTTGTGCTTGCAAGGCAAGCACTCTAATCACTGAGCTAAATCCCCAGCCCCTGAATGTCCTCTTTACAAGCATATCACTTATTGAAATTAACCAGGGAAACAAAAGCATAATCTCATAATTATTTCTATTTACACTTGAGCTGTTTTTATTTCCTAATGCCTTTATTTAGCTATATCTGAGCTAATTAGCTTCACACTTTCTAAAGTCTTCCTGTTGTCATGCTGCAGTGAAAGCAAGTCAAGGAAAGTCATTAATTCCAATGGATGCCAGCTGTATAGCAAGACGGTACCCCCCCTTAAACACACACACACACACACACACACACACACACACACACACAGGAAAAGGGGATTAAGGAAAATACTGCATCACAGGAACAGACCAACTCAGAGTAAGACTTGCCAGATGAAATAAATTACCTAGTCAAACACTGAATATTACTTCACAGACAGACACTGCTAGAAAAGGAAAAAAAACTGTAAAAACCTTATTACTGCTCTCAGAGTAGCTGCCCTATTCAAATAACTCTTTTCAATAAACACTCCTTTTGAAGATGAATCATCTAATTTAACTTTTAAAAAACATATGCTAAGTTTTTCATTAAAAAAGCACCTTTGTAGTTAGGTATGGTGGGGAGTACGAAGGGAAGAAGAGGAGGGAGCAAAAAAGACTGAGTTAAGGAAGGAAATCACCTTCAACCACTGGGAGACCACAGAGCAGCAGGATCCCACAGAGCTGTCTCTGATGCTGGAAAGGGTCCACAGCAGCACTGTCCCAGGAACTACAGGCAGTCACCAAACACCTGAAATGGGGCCAGTTCAACTGAGGAACTGCAGTTGTTCATTTTCTGTAATTTTAGTCCGTCTACATTTCAAGCGCTGCCTGAGGCTCCTGGCTACTGTAGAGGTGTAATAGGCCTACAATGCAGTGAACAGAAAGTCCGAGGGTGAGCGAAGGGGAAACGCCCCGCCCACCCGAATCACATGTGGAATCAGGGTGAGTGTGTGGATGGAAGCTTGGTGCCCCAAGGTTTTTCTGGAAAGACTAAAAGAGGTTTTATCAGATTCTTAAAGATATTTTGAACCCTCACCTGTGATCCATTTGTGAACCTCCTAACACCCTGGAGACTTCTCATCTGAACTCGGCATTGTACTTCCTCTCTCTCCTCTGCGCCTTGGAGTTTATTATCTTACACTCTGACCCATGACAGTTCCGTGAGCAGCCTTACTCATGGGAATCTGCTAAACCCCGAAGTGAGGATGTTTTGTTCTTTGTTTGGTTTGGTTTTTCAGGGCCAAGTACACATGTACCTATAGGAAGACACTTAAACCTGTAAAAGGCACTTAAAATAGTTCTTGACAATAAAGAAGAGTGGGGGTAACTGAAGACTGCACTTTGAAGAACAAAATTAAATGCAAAGAATTGGATAAAAGTCATAAGGTAGGAATGCTGAGAAACACAGCTGGGTATTTTAAGAAGAAAAATTAATTTGAAAGGAATGACTCTGAATGTGTATTAGAAAAATATACTAAAGCAGCAAAACACAAACCAAATATGCTCTACAATGTACATGTTCTGCTATCACACAAGGAAACACTGTTGCTGCTGCCTCTCTCCCAGTGAGATAAGAAAGCAAGTGTCTAATTTAGAGCAGACAAGGATAAGGGGCTGGAGAATTTGTACAGTACATAAACCCCGGCTCAGCACACAAGCACTCCCCCCCCCACAAGGCCCCAAGCCACAACAAAGGAGAATTTAATAATTAGAGAAGTAAGAGAAGCAGGGATTATACTGAGGATGGGGGAACTGTACGTCTGGTACACATGACTCAACTAGATTCGAGGCTCCCAATACCATCCTGCAGGGAAGTTGCAAACAGCTCACAAGGTGCTGTAGGCAGCTTTTCATAAAGGTCAGTTTATCCGACTGAACTTTCACTTCTCCATCAGCTATGCCCCAGCATGCCTTACAGAGGTGCTGAAACTGACTTCTCAAAAAGCTTTCTAAGCCAACTTGCTGTGCCCCTTGCTACCCGTTTTCCCACCGACCCCCAAGCTAGAATAAACCTCCACGCAGTATACTGTATGTGGGCTCCCAACCCTCCCCACCCCTGACTATTACCAGAGAGTGCCTCCTGGCCAGTCCAACGGCTTCCTCTCAGTCCTCACCCAAGCGCCTGCACAAACAACAGCCCTAAAGTGAATTAAGAGAAAAGTGCTTTATTATTTGACCAGTCTCTCCACCTGAGGGCCAGCTAGCAATGAATTCTCTCGGGATGTACATGACCAAGAATCTCAAAAAAGTACTCAAGTCTTCTTTAAAAACATCCAACATTATACTATGGTCTGTAAGCTTGTGTAATGGCCTGTAAGTTTGTGTAATTTGGAATACATTTTAAGAAAATCTATTAAAAAAAAAACACCCAAGAAAATGGAGGCCCACTGCAAAAGCATCTGCTGCCATGCCGCACATCCAGGGGCACAGGAGGGACCTCCAGGTCTTAGTCAAGACGTGCCTGCCATCCATTGCTGCCTCTCTTAGGTCTGTTTAAATGACCTGGCAGCGATGCCCTTGAAAATGTTTCCCATTTAAATCATCCAAAGAACTACTCTGACAATAGGTTCTGCTTTCTTTCCCCTCATTTTCTTAGCTTTCTTCAACCAGATGGCTCCCTTTCATAACAGGCTCTTAATGCAGGTATTTCCCAGGGCTGATGTTCATACCTTATTCCATACAACAACTTTCTGGGCTATAAAAACCAATGACTCCTAAAGTCTACCACCATGTTCTCACACCCCAGTGTCAGGCAAGAATTTCCAACCTCTTTTATAATATACGTATCTGGTACCCTAGAGGTAGTTCAAATTCAATGTATCTAAAACCATGTGAATTATTTTCCTGATATCCAAAATTTGTGTCTAATGTCTTACCCACTTGATCGAACCACACAAGAAATGTATCCAATTCCTTCCCCATCTATTGCCATTGTCTTCTTTGCTCAAATAACAAGTGCTATGGCTGTAGTAATATTAATGGCCACTATTTACTGATTACTATGTATCTAGCATACAGCACCTTGAAATCTGCAAGTCAGACATTATCACCACGCTTTCTAGATTGGAAAACACAAGTTCAAGAAGACTAAATAATGCCCGAGGTCTAATCAAACAAGGAAGGTGGAATGTGTTATCTTCACTCCCTTCATATGACAGAAAGGACTAAGATGCTGACAAATCCAAAAGGAACAATCACAAGATGCAAGAAGGAACAATCACAAGACATAAGACAGTAATGAAATTTAAAAGATGGAAAGTAAATGGCCCAGTAGTGATAGTGAAGCCAGGACATCCAATACAGAAACAATGGGTAATGAGAAAGGAGATTCTACCTCAGAACCAAAAAAGAACTGAATAGTTCATAGCTACCTCTTGAGATCACCAAGACAAGTGAAGGCCTAGCAGTCTTTGAAAGGCTGCAGACCCATCTCTCGCCACCCTAACAGACCTACTTCCGAAACAAGTGCATGCAGCAGGAAATGGGGAGAAAACTGGAAGGCAGGAATGAAGAGACACTCTGCATAAGAAACCTAACTGTGGTTCCCTTCCTCTGCCCCTCCCTCCTGCGACCAAAATGTCAGCATCCCCAGCTGCACCAAAAGCTCTGGGGGAGATGAGGGGGCCAAAGGAAAAGGCTAACAGACACTAGAGAACTAAAAATCAACTCTGGGGGTTGGGGATTTAGTTCAAGTGGTAGAGCACTTGCCTAGCAAGCACAGGCCCAGCACCCCCCACAAAAATAAATAAATAAAAACAAATATTGGTTCTGATGCCTTCTTTCCCTACTACTAAACCCTGCAGTCCACAGACTGTAATCTGAAATACCACTTTCTAATCATGTGCATCACAGCCTGTATGCTGAGGTGCACACACACAGGGGAAAGGCAGGCTGTTTTCAGTGCCTGAGGGCAACAGACATGCTTGACATCTGCAGGGCACCACGCTCAAGGGAATGCACAGCATCGACACTAGACTGCACACTTTCCTTCTGATGACATCTTAGGGAAGCTGGGGTTCCCAGGACTGCTGTGACCAAAAAAAAAATCACGACAATTCACACAGTATGAGTGGCAGCTGTTGTTTCAAAAACTCTCTTCCAAAATGTATTGAAGAATATTAGAGCTCAATCCAGAGGATACTGCATACATCACTGTGTGGTCCTCAAGCAGTTCTGTTCTGACTTCCAACTAATTATGTATGCATTTTCAGGTGCACCACCTCATGAAATACCTATGAATGAAAGCACAGAGACTAGAGCAGTCACACAGCTGCAAAGAGCAGGGCAGTGATTTCTAACTTTTTTTTTTTTTTTGCAGTGCTGGGGATTAGAGCCCAGAGCCTCATGTATGCTATATAAGTACTCTACCACTGAGCTACACACCTAGCCCTGATTTCTAACATTTTTGAACCTATTAGAATCATTTAAACTTCTCTGTTAAGAGTTCTACATACCAAGTTCTAGCAGCAGATCTGTAAGGCTTTTTTTGGGCTTCTCTAACACTGATAACACAATCACTCATGAGAACTAACCTAGAAGTTACCTTAGCTTCTATACCCCAAAACCTCATCCAATTCAAAAGAACTTGAAATTAAAATAATTCAGCTCCTTTACACAATCCCTAATCCTTCACACTTGAATACAGAATGTGGTAGGAGAATGAATGCAGAGTTGTTCTATACATTTTGCCATCCCTGTCAAACGATGGCATACATCCATAACACAGCAAGCCTAGGAGAAAAGTGGAGCTGTGTCCACAGAATGCAAAGCCTGCACTGCCTGCCTCCCTTCTGTGTTTTTCCAAAATACCCAGCCCACCTCTCTCCAACCCACAGAACTACAGCTCTTATCTTACTTACACTCGCTTTCAACATCTAGTCATCCTCTCTATATTCAAGATAAGCAACAGAATTCCAAAGCTCAGACTCACCGTGGTCAAAAATGAACAAAAATGGAAAAATCCAGAATTTGGAAATACTACAGCACAACTTTAAAACATGTACTATCAAGAATTGCACTGGGAAACAGACAGGTATCCTCCAAGTGATCTAACCACCCCAGGAGCCCCCAGGTTCTCTGGCAAAGTAGGCCTGTGACTGCCTGTGGCCTGGGCCCACCTCCCCTCTCCCTACCTGTACGTGGGTGGCTCCGGGTCTCCTCCCGCAGGTATCCTAACCTTCCACTTGCATCATAACCTCCCACCGAAGCCCCTGAGGCGTTCTGTGAGTTCACCTCCACCTCATCCCCTCAAATCCTTAATGATCTCTGTTGATGGCCTACTTACTCACAGCCCTATTTTCCTATGCTTAATTTTGACTAACATGCTTATTACCTAGATAGCTTTCAAGTTAGATGCACTGCTCAAACACACACACAAACTACTTCTAATTGGCTTCTATCCTCCTGCTGCTTCACTAACAGACTGCCTGGGGCAGAATTAGGTGGCAGTTTGTAATTTGCTGTCTCTACTTGGTGGCACAGAATCTCATAGAGATTCTCACAGAGATTATGAAGTACAACCTCTCATTTTATAAAGGAATGTGGTGACCTACCTTGGCCAGAGTAGCAAAACAACTAATGACCTAGCAAGACTCCTTGCGCACCAATTCCTCTTGCCCCTTCCTGGAATAAAACATGTTAACTTTTGTTAGATGCCATAGGACAGCAATCATTTTCAGGTGTCAAATTCAACACCCCTCACTCACCCCACAGCAGACAACTCCTGATGAGAGGCAGGGAAATCTATTCATTAGCAAAGAACAAACACTGTGCACTGGCATGAGTGAAAAACCAAAGATGCCATTTTGGAGTTGGGGATTTAGCTCAGTGGTACAGTGCTTGCCTAGCAGGCACAAGGACCCAAGTTCGATCCCCAGCACCATCCTCCCACCCCAGGAAAAAGACGCCATGTTGACTATATGAATAACATTTTCACAGGGATGCATAAAAAGTGATCCAACTCTTTTTGACTCCTCCTCTCAATTAACCATTCCCAAAGTTCATCTAAAAATTAAAATTGCCCCCAGAGTGAAGCAGTTTACATTTTGAAAGGCCTGGTTTTAGGCATGGCAAACCCAGAGACAAAACTGTCCGCTGGGGATGTAGTTCAATGGTATAGCACTTGTCTAGCGCATGTGAGACCCTGGGTTCAAGCACCAGGATTGCAGAAGTTTTTCATCATTTACTTCTTGATTTCGAAGATAAAATGCATGTGTAACTCTCACCTACTGAGGCTAAATTTAAGGAAGAATGTTATGCTCCACGAGAACGGCTTCTTGATTTGGTTCTTGTAAATCCTCATGTGCGGTCAACCGTACAGAGCTATAAAGAACCCATCAAGTTTCCCCCAGCGCATCTAAGTTTCCCCACAGGATCTGCCCCGACATAGTATTTCTGGGCTGGGTGTGGTGCTGTTTTGTTTTTTTAATGAATACCTGGCCTCTGTTCTTAAGCAGCCCAGGCAATAAATTCTGTTCTAGGATGACATGAAGAACCTAATCCTATGATTGCGATTAGACTGTGAGCTTCAGAAGGCCGAGCTGGGGCTCCCCCAGGACCCTTCTCGCCAGGACCTTTGTATCAACAACCCCACAGGCTGCTCAAAAAATGCCGATGATTGGAAGAATGCAGAAACTAAGTCCATTTCAATACTTTTGAATAGTTCTCAAACAGCAGTCACTTTTGCCTTAAAATAAAGGATTATGTTACTAAAAATGATTTGCTCACTCTACCATCTTTCAAATGAATATGCCTCTTAAGCAAGACAATTTTCCCCAGCTTGCTTTGAAAATATGTCATGAGAGCCTATCCTAAATAGGAAAAATGCCACTTCACCGGAAGAACTATAGAAACAGCTGAAATGCGAGCCCTGGAGTTACACAGATTGCTCCACAGCAGGGCTTCTCAACCCCAACACTAGCCACATTTGGGGCCAAACAATTTCTTTTTGGGTGTGGGGGGGTCCTGCAGGTTATCCTTGACTTCTACGAAGCACATGCTACCAGCCCCTCCCTAGGCCTCCACCTGTGAACCAAAAATCCCTCCAAGCATTAACAACCCCCCCCGGGGGGGGTTCCAGTTGAAAACAGCTGCTCCTAAATCACAGACCTGCTTCAAAAATCAGCTCTGTTCCCTCACTACTTGTGTAGGTTTGGGAAGGAGATTTAACCTTCCTGCGTGCCAGCAAATTCCTTATCTGTAAAATGGAGCTATTGCTCTAGAAATACTGTGGGAGTGAAATGCAATGATGGGTGTAGAGGATTCACATGTACAGAATATCCAGTACCAGAGCAAGTTTCGAATAAATGGTAAGAAATGTGAGAAGGCTTAAAAAATTAATTTCTATAACCAAAGGAACTTTTATCTTCAGGCCTTCCAGAGTACTGTAGTATGGATGGAAGTGGCTAAGACAGAAAGGGGAGAGGGAAGGGGAGGGGAAAGGAGAGGAGGGAAGAGGGAGGCTGGGAAAAAAGGAACTAGCACCAAATATTTTTCCCTAGTCTCCAAGAACCCGGATGTTCTACTTAGTTTTTGCCCATTTTACTGTAACCTCCCAACTACGTAATAAATCACACTACTTCCAGATCACAAAAGTCTCCAAAATAAATGTCTCCAAACTAGAATTTTTTTTATTATGAGAGGAATTTACTATAATATACATGAAAAGATTGCAAACACCAGAGTGCCATACCACTGTTAGATATGAGGCTCTTAAAAAGATACTGAGAGTTCTATACAATGATTGATGCTAACTTGAACATACACTTCTACAAGAGAGACTAAAAGCAAGCGTCTTAAAACTTCTTAACTGAATAGTTCTGGGTTTTCTTCAACTCTAGCTTTGCTCCACTACACAGCTTTTGAGACGACAGGCCATGTAGGGATTTTCCATTACCGTGGTGCCAGAAACAAACAGGCAAACAACGTAAAAAACAAGACAAAAAACAATCCAATTCTGTCCACTGATTTTACAAGGACGCTGAAATCCTATGAAAAAATTATAGTCACGCGTCAATTTGCAAACTCGCAGAAAAGTTATTCCTCAAAAGAACTGTGGTCACGGGATGTGTCATCACACACACACAAAAAAAAAAAAAGAAAAAGAAAAGAAAAAAGAAAAGAAAAGGAAAGAAAGAAGAAAGACAAACACAGAATACCTCCACCAACCCTTTGGTCAGCACTTAACATTCTCATCTTGCCTGTTTACTAACTTGGAAGAAAGGAAGGGACGAAATTCTGAAACCTTGGTCAGAGTCTGAAGCAGATAATGCCGCGGAGGGCCTACAGCCCCTAGCAGCGGCTTCGCATTCCGAGCGCCTCACTTGCGGGCTCGGACGACTCATTTAAACAAAACTTCATCTGGGGAAGATGTCAGAGGTCGCCGAAATCAAATAGTGCGAGCGCCTCTGCTTTCGCTGCGTTAGTCGTACGGGCGCAGGGTGGCTGTGGGTGTCCCCGTGGGGTTAGGGACAGACTGGTGAGACGTGTGCACTCAGGTGACTACGTCCACGTGTGCTTCTGCCTCCCACCCCCTCTTCTCCAGCGTTTGGGATTTTGTTCGCGCTCTCTCCCGGGGTGTTTGTGCATCTCGTTCTCTCCCCGGTGTGTGTGTGTGTGTGTGTGTGTGTGTGTGTGTGTGTGTGGTGTGTGTGTGGTGTGTGTGCGCGCGCGCGCGTGTCCCTCTCTCCCGGTGTGCAAGGCCGTCCTTCCTCCTGCGTCAGTCAGTGGGCGACCGAAGAACAACAAGCTGGCCCCCTCTCGGTGCGGGCTTGTGACCCGCGCGCCCCGCGCCCCAGCTGCCCAAAGCCAAGGCCCCGCTCACCCCGCGCCCCGATCAGCGCCCGCCCGGCCCCGGGGGTGTCCCGAGCCCCGCTCACCTCGCAGCCACACGGAGGGCGCCCCGGGAGCTTCCGGCCGTTCGCCTGGCCGCAGTGAAGACAGAGAGAGGGTCGGGAACAGGCGGGCAGGAGGTGGAGTCGGCGGCGCTAGCCCGCTCCAGCTCCAGCTCCAGCTGCTCCTGTCCCGGGCAGAGGGAACAACATGGCGACCGGGAGGGGCGGGGCCTAGAGGGGCGGGGCGGGGCTTGAGGCACAGGGGCGGAGGGGCGGGAAGGCGAGGCAAGGAAAGTATGGGTGAAGAAGGCGGGCCGGGGTGAGGGGGGCAGTGGGAGGCGGGGCCTGGAGATCGCGGGTCCGTCGCCCCGCACCCCCAACTGCTAAATCGTAGTTTTCAGGCCTTTGGGCTCTTTGTCATGCCCTCCTGCCAGTGTTCCGGCGACAGCGCTCACAAAATACAGTAACAGTTATTTTTTTAGATTTATTTAATGTAGAAGTAGATCTCATGAGTACAATCACAGGATGTTACTGCAGTGTTAAAAACAAGTGGGCAAACGCACAGAGAACAAGCAGGTAGATGAAAAATGAATACAGTTGTGATATTGGGGAATAACAAAAATTTTCATAATTACGTTTTTAATCTTTTTCTTTAATCGCGATAACATATTGACTCTGTCATCTCTGACTATAAAATAGTAATGGCAAAGCTGGTATTGGAGGAGCTGTAATTCTTTGTTTCATACATGGAGTTGAGCGTATGGATGATAACAAGTCCCTGAAGGCAAGAAGGATCGTTCGTGAGCTCTCAATATGTTTTGTGGGGTAGATTGAGTTTATTTTCCAAGAGAAGGGCCTCATTCTCATGATTTTTGAGGCCCACTATAATTTACGTAATCTCTGACTCTTTGGGGAGTTATTTTCGCCTAGTAACTTTGCCTTCAGCACTAGAAAGTTTACACTTGAGAAAGTGTCTCACAAATATAAAAGAGTAATTGTGAAAATGAGGCACATAATACTGAGTTGTAATTTGAGCTCACATGAATTTTTCTTACAAAAAGAAATATTAAACTTTTTAGCTGCACAGAATATTTCTCTAAAGAATTACGAGTAAAGGTTTATAAAACACAAATCTTGAAAAATAGGGAAGAAGGAAATATATTCATTATCTTGTTTTAAAACATATAATAACTAAAACTACACAATAAATCCTATATGAACATCAAATTTTCCAATAGAAAAATGTAAGGTCATACATTCAATCCACAGGGTCATTAGGGATATGCCACTTGACTATCCCATGTCATAATTGTCAAGGAATGATGAAATAGGAATTTATTGGTGCAGCTCTTAATACTAACCAGCTATTCACAAGTACGCTTGTGGAATTATTGTATCTTGACTTAAAGTGAACCTTGAGACATCAAAGAGCTTTCAAAAGGTCTTAGGAAGGTCCTACAAGTGATGACTCCTAGGATGTCCCCAAATGTAAGAAGGCTCTCAAACATATCTGAGTGTAGTTTGTAGTTAACACCTGAAAAAATGATCCTTGGATACTGGTCATTTGACACCTAAGAATGCTAGTATGTTCTGGTCTCTTCCACTATTCACTTTTTTCATCATTTATTTTTCCTGCAAGAGTAGCACGTGTCAAAAGAGTTTTCTCTGAAGAGCAAGCGTAGGGAATTTTTGTTGTTGGACATGTGTGGCCATAAGCTGGCACAAGTTAGATAGATCATCTCTCTCTTGCTTCATAAACTTATTGGTTAAAACATTCAAGAATTGACCTAGTTTGACTCCTTTCATCTAATTAGGATTTTCATCTTTCTATTCTGTAAACACCAATGCATCATTCCTGGAATAGAGGTCGGTTGTTATGTATTCCTTTCTTTAAATGGCACCTACTTATAACAGTGAGCACTTTACAAATTGGAGTCTGAAGGAAACGTTGCCGGCATCTCCAATAAAAAGCTACAAGTAAGTGGGTCCCAGATTCAGGCAAATATTGACTAAAGAGCTAGGCTGAGTGGCACACGCCTATACTCCTAGCTACTCAGGAGGATGGGCCAGGAGGACCACTTGAGCCCAAGAGTTGGAGGCTAGCCTGGGCAACATAGCAAGATCCTGCCTCAAAATAAATTAATATTAAAATTGAATTGATTATACTCTTTACATACAAGGAAACACACAGAACTCAATGATAGGCAATTTGACCATTAAATGCCATATTTAAATAACAAAATAATGTGATTTTTTTCCCCATCATTGGCCAGGTATACAAAGAACCAGTCTATCTGTATGTACTTCAAAAGAGGAAAAAGGATGTCTGCTGCAACTATTTTTTTTTTTTTTGGTGGTGCCGGGGGATCGAACTCAGGGCCTTGTGCTTGCAAGGCAAGCACTCTAATCACTGAGCTAAATCCCTAGCCATCTACTGCAACTATTTTCTTCAACATTGCATAGAAGCTCCTAGCACACAGAAGTAAAGGACAAAATATATGAGAATTGCAGAGGGAGAAACAAAACTATACTAAACACAGATGATACAATTAGAAAATCCAAATCATTACAGAAAATGTCTCATTAAAAGTGTTGAACAAGTGGCTAACAAAAATCAATTCCCTTTATACATTGAACAAATGTAGAGACTATAAACTTTAAAAAGATACCAATTTCAATAACAAAAATATAAATATGAATAAATCTAACACAAAAATGTGAAATCTTCATGAAGAAAATTGGGTACACTGCCTTAGTAGACTAAAATTGTGCTTCCTTTGTGGTAGCCACTAGGTACATGTGGCTTTTTAAATTTGGGTGTAAACCAATTAAGATTAAACAGCTTTCAGAATTCAGTTCCTTCATCACAGTAGCCTCATTACCAGTGCTCAATAGGTACATATGGCTAGGGTCTCAGTTACTTTTTCTCATTGCTGAGACATAATACCCAACACCCAAAGTTAAAGGAGGAAAGGTTTACTTCAGTTCACAGTTTGTAGAGGTTTCAATCCATAATCAGCTGGCTCCAAAGCTGAGTGGAGTGGTGTGGCAGAAGGACATCGCAGAGGAGAAACTGTTCATGGCAGGCAGAAGGCAGCAAAAGCATCCAAGCAACAAGCAAGAACCCTTTTTCTGTCTCTTATATTTTATCCAGGCTACCCACCCTTAGGGTGTGCAGCACTCACACCCTTAATCCCAGCATCTCATCCTTGATCCCAGCACCACACATCCCAGATCCAGCCACTTTGGCAAAGCCCCACTTGACTGCATGAAGCTTTGAGGGGACATCTAGATAAAAGCCTTAATAGCTAGTGACTACTCCTTGGAGAATGAAGACATGAAACATATCCATCATCATAGAAAATTCTGTTAGGCATGACTGGACTAGAAGAAAATGCCTGTCCTTCGTATACATTTTCAATTAAAATGCAATCATTTATAACATACTGCTTATGTATGCTATACATATATACTTAGGAAAGTAAGAGTCGTAAAGCTTGCTTATCTTCTAAGAGTTTATAGGGGATATTTATCTTTGAGGGGAGCAGGATTTGCTCAGCTTCTGAAGGCCTTTCTGATTATTTTGAGTCTTCTCATTATAAAAGCCCCAAAGGACAGATACTTACTCTTCCACTATGCTGGCGACAAAGATGCAGGCATGAGAACCAACATGATCCAGTCAGAAGCTGTCTTTAAAGATCTGAGCCTTGGGCAACAACAGAGAGGTACTGGAATGGCTCGGAGTTCATTGCGACATAGGCAGTAGTGGCCTCCAGTCTCTAGTGACTACGAGTTGTGCTGGTGGCAAGGACGCCTGATGGTATCCAGTACTTAACACTGACCAGTGACAGCATAATGAGGCCAATTCGTTCAGACTCTAGCTGCTAAATCCCTATTGGCTCCATACTGAATACTCCCGCTTTGTCTCTGTAAAACCTACACAGTATCTCCCCAATAAATTCCTTTTCTAAGTTAGAAGAAGTTTATCTTTATCACCAACCAAAAACCCTGAATGATACAAGATTAGAATGTACAGAATCTTACAGATTAGCTAGTCCAAGTTACTGTGACTCGTAATTATAAATGCAGGCATCTGTCAGTTTAGGCTAAATTACACTGTCGTTTAAGAAAAAAATAAGCCCCTACAATCTCAATGGCTTAAAAAAACAAAGATGTATTTCTGACCATAATGTCATCATGGGTCAGCTGTGGCTCCTGAGCTAACCGGCTAATTGTGGGTCTTATCTGTTGGGAGAAAAGAGACCAAAATAAATCTCTGCTGACTCTTAAAGCTTACGCTCAGAAGTGACATTCATTTCCACCCACCTGTCATTGACCAAAGCAAGTCTCACATTGGGATGGCTAATCCTCCTGAAGGGAGGGGCACCGTAACTTACACGGCAAAACCCGATCTGAGTGGTGTAATGTTCTAGAATTGCTCCACTGGGACGGTCATCAAATATTTGAACAATAGTACAATCTAACACAGCCCATATGACTCAGGGCTTCATTTTATTAATCTGGTGCATTTCAAATTCCACAACGAAATGAACTAAATTTATTTTGAATAAATTATTTTTTGAAAATTAGGTTTGAAGTGTTTCTCAAGTGTGGAGTGAGTTATGCAGAACTAAAACAAGCAGGAGCTCGTGCTGAAATTCGACGCTAACTTTAAGTCAAAGATCTGTTTTGCAACTTTCCCTTAGGCATGTACCATACTCGGAGAGAAGCCTTGGGGCTTTGAGGTAGACAAACACAACTAAGACCTGTAGGAGGAGCTTGATGGATAATTAAAGGGAAAAATCATGTCCACAAAGAATGTAAAAAACAGATAAAATAGAGGAGAGAGAGAAAGTTCATAGATAGGCTAAGTATGAAATTCCCCATCCTGAAGAGCTCCAATTTAAGGAACTTTTGACCTGGTATTTCACATAATAATTTTTATACCACAGGGTATGTGTATTTGAAAGGAGACATACAGTGGAGGGGGATTGATCTAGCTTGCTAAGAATTCTTACCTTTAGTCTTTACTAACCACAACATGATTTTGGTCAAACAGTTCTTTGCCAAATAATTAAAAAATAAAATAAAACAGGGGAAAGCCAGGCATGGTGACACATGCCTGTGATCCTGTGATGCCAGCATTTTTGGAGGCTGAGACAGGAGGATCAAAAGTTCAAGCCCATCCTGGGCAAATTAGTGATTTGGAAAGACCCATCTTGAGATAAAAATTTTAAAAGGCTGGGGAGGTAGCTCATCACAAAGGCTTTGGGTTCAATCCCCAGCGTGCACATACACACACAAAATATCTACATATATATATACATGTAAAATATCCTCACTTCCCATGGCCTTTATCTTGTACATGAGAAGAGTGGGTATCCTCCTTTCAAAATGCCAAGTTTTGTATGTGGTTAATAAAAAATAAAAAAATAAGTGTTGACATGCAAATTGAAGGAGTATAATTGTAACAGACATAAATGTTAAATTACTTATGCAAATTCAGTTAAAATGCACTTTAGCTAAAGGTCAATGCAATTCCTTTGGTTAGTAAAGTATGGTTTACTTCTGGAGTTTTAAAAAAAGAACATTCATGTGAAAAGAGTAGGACATAAAAGGCCACATACCGTGTGACTCTGTTTCTACCCAGTGTCCCAGACAAGCAAGCCCACAGAGACAGAAAGTAAATGTGTGGGGGGCAGGGATTTAGCTCAAGTGGTAGAGTGCTTGCCTTGCAAGCACAAGGCCCTGAGTTCGATCCCCAGCGACCCCCACAAAAAAAGAAAAAAAAGAAAGTAAATGTGTGGTCGCCAGGGAGCAACTGCTAACTGGTACCAGGTTCTTGGAGTAGTGAAAAAATTCCAGAATTAAGACAACAGTAAGAGTTGCACAACTTTGTGAACACACTAAAACCCCCTGGAATGTAACAATAAATAAATAAATGTACATAAGCATTAAAAAGTCACGATGTTGCAAAATTGTGTTTGTATAATATAATTTGGGGAAAATTCTTTTCAAAGAATCACTCCTAAAATCACTGATATATAATCAAGTACATCCTAATGGATAAGTCAACAACAAGAAAATCACCAAACACATTCCGTTTAGTAAACTCTTCCCACTATATGCCTTATTAAATACTCGCAGAGTCTTCTGGCAAGTAAAACGACGAACGAATAGAATTTCGTTGATTGACTTGTTTAGTGGTGCTGGGGATTGAGTGCCAGGCCTCGCATTCTGTCACCGAGCTGTATCTTCAGGCCTAGAATCTTCTGTTTGCTCTCCTGTTCCTTATTTCTGTGACAGTGCTCCCAAACACTAAAATGGACAATACAACAAAAGGAACAGTGATTATAATATCACAGAGCAATTAGCTTTAAATCAGTGTGAAAATACATGGCCTAAAACTCCTTGTGATCCTTGCTCAAAGTTCCTATGTGGACAGGAAAAGTTCCGAGATATTCTGGGGGAAAAAAATGTTCCCTTTTTTCCAATTCTCCTTCTGCCCTCCCTCAAATTGTTTTGCCTGCCACAAACTATACTCACGCCCCCTAAATCTGTTTTTGGCCCTTTACATAGATGTACAATGTATTGCTATGTTCTTGGCTCCTTCTGGCTCTCTTAAATGCATTCATTCAACAAACATTTATTGAGAGTTTTCTGTATGCCAGAAACTATTCTAGCAGCTGGGGATAAAACTGTGAACAAAAATATCTTTGACCCGATGGAGTTTACAACTTGGTAGGAGAAGACAGACAATAATCAATATAAATAATCAAGGGATTTTATTTAAATTGTGAATGAGCTCTTTGAAAAATATCAGAAAGGGTGCTCAAGAATATAGGAAATAGCCAGGGAAAGCCTCACGGTGCAAGGTAACATCTAAATCAGGGCTTCAGAGAGGTAAGTTAAGTCATTAGGAAGCTGATGTAATGGCATTCAAGAAAAACAGCCAGTGCAAAGACCCCGTGGCAGGAGCATAGCTGGCACAGTCAAAGAGCACAAGGAGGCCAGTGTGACTGGGTCCAGCCTATAGTAAGGGGGAAGTAGAAGGCAAGATAACAGCACATATTAGTGACGCTTGGAAGGCCACTTTAAACTTTGACTTTCTCTTGGAGATGGAGCCAACAGAGAATTTGAGCAGAGGGGTTGACATGTCTATTTGTCTGTGTCCCAGGATCACTCTGGCTCTTATACTGTAAATATAACTAGGGGATAAGAGTGGAAGTCAGACGACCTCTTAGCAGGCTATATGTTTGTGATGATCAGTCATCCAGGTGACAGCCACCTGGGTGGGGGTGATGCTGGCCTAGGACCAGGACAGCACTAGGGAACATAATCATGGTCAGATTCTGGGTGGCTGGCTGTTTTTCTGGTGCTGGGGATCAAGCCCAGGGCCTTGCACAGGCTACACTGAGCTACAACCGGAGTCCCACGGCTGTATTTTACAGTCTTACTGAGGCATAATTTACACATAATAAACTCACTTGTTAAATGCAATTCAATATTTTTTAACAAATTTACAGAGTAGTCCAGCCATCACCACGTCCAGTTTTAGAACACTTCCATCACAGCAGTGGGATCCCTTGTGCCCGTCTCTGCTCACTGCCTGTTCCCACCCCCAGCCCTAGCTATGGCGGGTCTACTCTCCCCTCTATGGGCTCTGCGACTGTCTTCCCTTGCCTAACAAGTGATTCCAAAGGTCACCCATGCTGTCACAAGTATCAACATTTCGTTCATTACTGAGTAATATTTCTTTGAATGAATATACCATATGCCTTGTTTAGCCATTCACTAGTTAATGGACATTTGGATTGTTTATATTTTTGGCTATTATGAATAATGCTGCAAAGAATGCTCACTTGAGTCTTTGGGGAGACATACATTTTCTTTTCTCTGATGTGCATACCAAGATGTGGAATTTCTGTGTTGTATGGTAAATTTATGTTTAACTTCTTAAGAAACTGCCAAATTGTTTTCCAAAATGGCCGTAACATTTTACATTCCCATGAGCAATGGACAAAGGTTCTTATTTTTCCACATCCTCACCAACCTTTGTCATCCCCTGCTCCTTTAAACTACAGCCCTCCTAGAGGGTGTAAAGTGGTATCTCACACTAGTTTAAACTAGTGTCTCATGTGTATTTGATTTCCATTTCTCTAAAGACGAATGAGGTTGTGCATCTTTTCATATATATTGTGGCTGTTCCTGTAACTTTGGTGAAGTGTTTATGCAAATCTTTGCCCACTCTTAACTTGAGCTTCTGGATATGTATTTGAAATGGAGCCAGCAGGATTTGCTGATTGATAGAAGGGTGATGTGGGAGAAGACAAAGAGGAAAAGAGCACTCCTTACTGGAGGTTTTTATTTCAAGTCACACAAGGATAGAGGTGCCATTAAGTGGAGAAACAGGTATTGGAGAGAAAATTAGAAACTTGATTTAAACACATTAAGCTTAAGATGCTTATTGTACATTCAAGTAGAATTGTCAACTTAGTTGTTAGATTTGTGGGTCTGGAATTCACACAGGAGATGCAAACTGCAGATAAATAAGGGTGTCATCAACACGCGGATGGTCTACAGAGCCACGGAACTCGATAAAATCACCGAAGTAGGGCTAGATATACAACAGGTCCAAGGACTAAAATCTGGGACACTCCAAAGCTAAAAGGTCAGGAAAGTTAAGAGAAACCAGCAAATAATAAGAGATAGAGAGGCCAGCGGTCAGTGAAAGGAAAACCAAGGGAGAGCGCAACCAACTGCAAGCCCCAAGGAAAAAAGTTCTCAAGAAAAATTGTAGCCAGCCAGGTGTGATGACGCACATCTGTAATCCCAGTTGCTCAGGAAGCTGAAGTAGAAGGATCAAAAGTTCAAGGCTGAGCAGGGCAACTCAGCAAGAAATAAAATTAAAATTAAAAATTAAAAATAAAAATTAAAAGGGAACTAGGGATGTGTATATCAGTGAAAAAGCCCTGGGTTCGATTCCCACTACCACAAAAAAAAAGGAAGCCAGTGCGTCAAATGCTGCTGATGAGTTTCAAAACTAAGAACCGCCCCCTAAATTCAGTGAGGTGAAGGGCAGAGGTTACTGGTGACCTAGACAAATGGAGAGAACAATGTTAGTAGGAACTCAGACATTTCATCCAAAGGTAGAAACAAGAAGTCAGAATTCACAGGCCCAGCTACTGTGGACAGGACAGCGTTTCACAAAGGTTAATATGTGCAGGAAGCACTGAAGACTGTGAAAATGCAGTCTCAGATTCAACAGGTCTCAGATGGAGCCCAGATCTGGGGATGATTCTAAACGATTTTCAATTTTCCAGAGGCTTATTTTCATTGATAGTTCAGCTCAACTCCGTGGCTTGAGAAGCAGGAAAGGCTCAACAACTCACTGAGATAAATATCCTAGAGAGACCCTGTGTCCAATCCCCTCTCAGTTTATTTTGTGGTAACAGCTTTACTGAAACACAACTCACACACCATAGAATTTACTTATTAAAAATATACAATTCAATGATGTTTAGCCTATTCTGGTGTGTGCCCATCACATTTGATTGTTTTTTTAAAATTTTTAATTATTTATTTCTGGTGCCATGGACTGAACCCAGGGCCTTGCACATGTTCAACAAGGACATATGAGAACACAAAAGTGCATGTGCCAATGGGGTATCATGTGAGGTTTTGATACAATTGTATATTGTGTAATCAGGTTAAACATATCTCTTTCCTCAAATGTTTATCACGTCTCTATGGCAAAAACGTTCAACATCTTTTCTTCTAGCTTTTTGAAGTAAACTGTACACAGTTGCTATCTATAATCACAGTTGCTATCTAGGGCAACAGCACACTAGAACTTCTTACTCTTATCACCTACAACTTAGTACCCACTGATCAACCCTGATCAACCCATTGCTCACAACCAATTTTGGACATTTTTAGCACCCTCCTCCAAAAAACCCCTGTACCCTTTAATTACGCACCGTGGGGGTGGGGGTGCTGGGGATGGAACTCAGGGCCTTGTGCTTGCTAGGCAAGCGCTCTACCACTGAGCTAACTCCCCAATTCCGTAATTACTAATTTTTTAAATGATAGAGATAGCCATTAGAATGGCATAACTATCCACTAAAATGACTAGAAACTCTACGCATGGCGAGTTCACAAAGCAGAGGGGAGGGAGCAAAAGTCCACCTGGTGAATGAAAACAAATGTGTAGAAATAGAAATTCTCAGCTCGAAAAGCCACTGAAGACAAGAAAAGCCAAGCCAGTTTGGCGGACCTGTCAGTGCCAACACAAGGTCCATTCGAATCGAGGCCTCTGCTGGTAGATACGGGTGGCAGGAGGCGACTTCTGCGCCTCTCAACTGAGGTGCACGTGAGTTCACCCGCCCTGGGTAAGAGCTCTGCGGGATGTTGCTGGACAAGGGCCTAGCCTGCTGTGGCCAGGGAAGGAAAACCGAAACTGGTTTTGCAACTTTGTTTCTTCAGTCCGTAACAGAGAGGCAGCTAGGTGGAATCCAGCCAGAGACTCCTGGGGCCTCCCTGGTACTCTTGGAAATTTTTTAATTTCTTGTTTTAGTCCACAAACCTGAATTTGGTTTACCATTTGAGTGATTTAAAAGCAGCTGCTGGGGAGCTACAGTGTCTATGTTTCCATATATTTCAAAAGTGAATATATTGCAAGAATAACAGGTAAAGAAGGTTTTTGTTTGCTTTGAGACAGAGTCTTGCTATGTAGCTCAGGCTGGCCTTGAATTCATGATCTTCCTGGGTCAGCCACTCAAGGGCTGGGATTACTGGGATTACTGGGATTACTGGGATAATTGGGAAATGTGCTACCATGCCTGGCTGTAAAGTTTTTGAATGAATGATATTTTAATTCTCTTCTTAATTCCGTAACTTTCCCATGGCTGTTTTGAATTCATTAAAAAAGTGTCATCATTTGAAAAATGACTACTTAGACCCTACTCCTATTTGTTTCTCATTTACATTTTGAAAGCAAGAATATATCCAACAAATTAACTCTAGACTCTGCATCCTGCAGGGCACTTATGATACTTTAACAAAGAATGCAAGATAGCTTGCTATGTTGTCAAAATTAGTATTTGCCTAAGTCATATACAAAGATCGTAAAGATAGAGAGGCCTTATATAGAAAATGGTGTTTGAAACTTCATTTATATACTCATATTTATACTTTTCAAAATCATAAAAGTATAAGCATGAAAATGTCCCTTAAGAAACCTCATATTCTAAACCAGGGGTAGTGGCACTCACCTGTAATCCCAGCACTCAGGAGGCTGAGGCAGGAGGATTCCCACGAGTTAGAGGTCAGCCTGGGTTACATAGTGAGTTCGACAGCTTGAACTACGTAATAAGACCCTGTCTCAAACAAACAAACAAAACAAGCCTAAGTTCTCATATTTTATTTTATTTTATTTATTATTTTTTTTTTTGGTGCTGGGGATCAAACTCAGGCTGTTGCGCTTGCAAGGCAAGCACTCTAACCACTGAGCTAAATCCCCAGCCCCTCATATTTTAAAATTTAAGTATTTTAAAAATTCACTTTTGAGAAAATGAGATAAACCACACAGATGCCACATAAAGGCTTGAGAAGGCTCCTGTGTCAGGAGCGGTGGCACCTGCCAGAGTGTGATGTGCCATCAGGACCGCACAGCATTTCTGACAGCTCTTGGGAACATCTCTGGAAACCTAATTTGAAATACTAGAGCAAATGGCTTTATGTTAAGTTGCCATCGGTTCTTCCATCTCATCATGGGACTTTTCTGAAAGCAAGAAGGGGCCTTCCATATCGTAGGTATTTATGGAAAGTACCTCTGAGAGATAGAAAAATACCTATTTCGGTAAAACATTTTGCATTTACTGGAAGTTATAAATAACAAAGCAGTCTGATCTCAAAGCTGAAGGGCCAGCCCTTGTAAAGGCAGCAGAGTCTGGCCAGCTGCAGCCTTCCTACCTAGCATTTAGAAGCAGCAGTGGGGCGTGACAGGGGCCTCTCATCTTAGGAAGAGCCCAGGGAAGAGACAGAGCTCCAACCCTACGCAGCTCTTTATTTAGAAAACATAATTTGGACAAAGGAGAATGATGAGGGAAAAACCCATCAAACAAGACCTCCTACATTCAGGTGCAACACTGATGTGTATGCCCTTTGCAGTTACTCCCAGTAGCTATGGCAACCAGGGTATAGGCTCTACTTGTGTTATGCTGAATTTCTGCACTTTTTTTTTTTAAGTTATTATGGACCACAAGTAGGGAATTTTGGATTGAGTGTATTTCATGGAATACCATTTGCAAGCCTGCCAAGGGATTTGTCAACTACAAGAATCCAGGGAGATCGGTCTTTCTGTACTTTTATTTGTAGCCAGTTATGTGATATTTGGATCACTGCAAGGGCCATCTAATATTGGCATCCTTGCATCCATCCTTGCTTCACACCCCATCTAACTCAACATAGCAGACAGAGTGCTCCTAAAGGGCACTCAAATCTCATCACTGCAACTCTCCAGCTTCAGTGGCTTCCCAGCACACTTTAAAAAACCCTAAATCCTTATCATGCTTGACAAGAGCTCTAAAGAACTCTGCCTCCTTGATGTTATCTCTCTTCCTTCCTCTTGCTTATTGTACCTTAGCTGTGGTGGACTCTTGCTGTCCCTTGATTGTATCAGCCACCCTCCTCCTCGCTTGAAGGCCTTGGGCACTTGTTGTACCTGTAAGAGTGATCTTTTTTTTTTTTTTGGGTGCTGGGGATCGAACTCGGGTCCTTGTGGTTGCAAGGCAAGCACTTTAACCGCTGAGCTAAATCCCCAGCCCCAAGAGTGATCTTAAATTACAGTCATTACTCTGCTAGCAGTTTTAAAGTAAAATCCTTTCTTCTTAGGGGAAAAAGACATAGTGTAGAAAGAATTTACTATGTATACTTACAAAATGCTATGCTCTCTGACCAGACCAAAAAATCCCTCCACACTGTTCCAAAGTTCACTGACAAAGTTGGTATGAAATGAGGAAGACTGCACGCATTTTTATTTTGTGGAGAATATGGGATTTTCCATTTCAAGTGTTTTTATTAGTCTGCAAATTTAGTTTGCAAAATTCTTGTCTAAATAACTCCTCACCCACACGCCCAAAACTGAAACACCAACAGTGACTTGAACTAATCAAACTCGCTTTCCATGTGCTGTGTGTGCTCTTTCATGACCACTGAATAGTTTTCAGGATCACTCCAAGTCATATGAAACCACACTTTGTGAAATTTGTAAGTTTTAGATGACTTTGCGATTTACTGTTTAAAGGACTAACATCTTGCATCACAGTCAGCTGCCTGGGGAAGCCACACGGAGAAAAGATATCAAAATAGAATTAGAATTCATACTTGATGGCCTCAAGCTGATTTCTTCGGTCCTTTGCAAATATAAATGTATTTTAGGTTTATGCACCTTTTGGGGAAGTGGCACAAGAGGTAAAGTGGACATATGGAGAGGCCTTCAGACTCCAATAACAGGAGATTGGAGAGTTAGGAGAAAAGACTGGCAAAGAATGAAAATGTGTAGGTTTGTAGACAGCACAGAAGTAAACTTTGTAAAACTATAAAAAAACAATGAACATCTTCAATTCATTTATTAGGTAAATAAATGTTGGCAGATGCAGAGGCTGAGGTGATGGACTTCCTCTGAAGATTACTGCCATTTGCACTAAAGCCAAATTTGAGCTACAGGTCTAACACAAGCCCTTTACAACACAGAGCATCGTAGCATCAGACAAAATGCCACAGTTTATGGAGAACTTACATAAAGAGACAAAGAATACACAGCTCTTTCAACTCTGCGAGGGAACTCTAAACGAAATTTGAACTGCAGGATAAGTTCCAGGGTAGCTTTTGTGGTCCAAGGGAGATGCGCAAAGCAAGAAAAGCAAGGAAGGGGGAGAGAGTGAAGCTTTGGCCACCCAAGGTCAGAGCCTGAGGACATTATGTACGTGTAGTTCGCTGTCTCCAGAAGCCCATCTCTCACAAATCAACACCGAGCCAGTCTCAAGCTGTGACTCTGGAAGAAGGCAATCTGGGATCAGCGAGAGCTGGGCTATTTATGGCTGTGTCGCTTGGGCAAGTCCCTGCATCTCCGTGAACCTGGTTCCTCATCTGTAAAGTCTCCAGACGAACACTCATTTCTTAGAGTTATAAAAAGGATCAAATGAGAGCCTATTTATGAGTAGTTCTCAAACTCTGACTGCATCTTAAAATACCTTGAAGAATGCCAAAAGCAACATTGAAGACTCGGCTGCCAGCCTACAGGTTTAGGTTGAGTTGTTCTTGGCTGGGCCTTCGCACCATGGGTTTTAAGTTTCCCCAAAAGGTTTTATTTTGTTGCTACTTTTTTTTTTTTTTGAGACAGAGTCTCACTTTGTAGTTCAGGCTGGTCTTGAACTGATTATGTAGCCTAGGCTGGCCTGGAGCTCACAGCAATCCTCCTGCCTCAGCCTCCTGAGTGCTGAGATTACAGCCATGTGCCACCGCGCCCCACCTGAAAGGTTCTAATATGCAGTCGCTGCTGTGGACCACTGCTGCTTTTCTTGCTTTGTGCACAGCCCTGTTGCTAAGGCAGTGCTTCTCAAAGTATCCTCGGGGATCCCCTGGGGATCGTGCCAACATGCAGATTCAGATTCAGCAGCAGGGAGCCTGAGAACCTGCATTTCTAACAGGCTCCCAGTTACACGGAGCTGCTCTGTTCCACTCTGAGTACAGCAAGGTACTAAATGGCCACAAAGCACAATGAAAAGAGTCATCCGCTCCTCTCTCCCCAAAGGAAAACTTTTAATGACGGTGGTGGGTGCTTCAGCAGAACACTTTCTTACCTCCTTCTTAGGATGGTCTTCAGAACGGTATATTTGGCTGGTGCCAGGGACCGGAAGTACGTATTACCCAAGCATGGCTGTGGGGCGAAGGCGGCTGTGGGGCAAGTGTGGGACCGCTGAGCACTTGAAACAAGCTCCTTCGTCTTCAGCATGGAAGACACTTACACTGACTCCCCCGACCCTGAAAAGCTATTACAGTGTCCTTGTGATAAAAACCACCAGATCAGGGCCTGCAGGTTTCCTTATTATCTTAGCAAGTGCAGAAAGAATCATCCTGATATCACGGACGAACTGGCTACCTGTCCCTTCGGCACTCACCGCCAGGTTCCTCGGGCCGGAATCATCATCGAATCTCAAGCTGTGATGACAAGAGCTGTGCTGAGGAGGACGTGGTCAACCAGACTAGGCAGCCTGGACAAGAGCTTCGGGCTGAAGAGCACACGGCAGTGCTGCCTTCGCAGTGAAGACAGGGATAAAGATTTGCAGGAACAGACTAGCATTGCAGTTGTCTGGGGTGCAGCCAGCTTCTGTGGCAACAGCAGTCCTGCCGGCAACATAGTTACGGACGGAAGAGTAACCTGGCTCCAGGCCTGCGAGTTCCCAAGTCCCTGCCGCACGTCCTGCCACAGAAAATCAGTGGAAATGCACAGCAACTGAACATCTTTCTCAAATGCCAGACTCTAGAAGACTCTTGCTTCTTCTGGCTACCCAAGAGTTCATTTTTTTCCCTTACCTAATTAGGGAATGATAAAAATCGCCTGTGACTTTCAAACTGCCAAGTACTTTTTTTCCTCTCCACTCTTTGAGTCCTCACTAATTTGATACAAGAACCTCCATACTCAGAAGGACATCTTCTGAATACTGTTTTTGTTTAGGACCCTCAGGACATCATGCTGAGTATGTCCAACATGTGTTAGATTCATCTTATTTGTCTCCCTACATTCCAGCTAGAAAGTGTACTGTCTGTTAGACTAGGTGGGGATTATAGAGGGACGTAGACTGGAATGAAGAGGAGGAACAAACAAATGTACAAGTAGAGAAGAGAGATAAGCTTTCCACCTGCGTGTGAAGTCTGAGGAAACTTCGAAGTTTAAGCGTGTGAGGGCACTGGTGACTGCCCCGGGGTGTGTGTATAATAGTTCGGATTTCTGAAACCATGAAGGCTCCGGCTATCCTAGCACCTTGTGGTCCCTTACAAGGAGACTTCCTCATCTCCCCAGGCAAGTTTTTGCGGGAGCTTGTTGTTTTGTTTTGTTGTTGTTGTGTTCTTGTCCTTCGGTGCTAGGGATTAAACTCGGGGCTTTGTGCATATTAAGCACATGCTGCACCACCGAGCTCCACCTCTAGCCGATCAAGACCATTTTTGGTTGTTTTCAGCTTTAGTTTGGTTTGGTTTCAAAATTGTATGGCATGGAAAGAGATTTGGGATCCGGTATAGATAGGGACTTGGATAAAGCACCCTGACAAATATTTCCGAAAATATCCTCTCTAGTGTTGTTTGCAGGTGACAGATAAGAGGGGGAATGGGCTTCTCAGGAAGGTCTCTTTCCAGTTTTACACAAAACGAGACACTGTCCTAATGAAGCAGAGCTGTCTTGTGTATTTAGTTCCAAACTCTGAAAACAGGTCCAAGATAAGGCCCAGTACAATATTCTTTCTATATGTAGCTGTGTGGTCTTAAATGAATGACTAGATTATTTCTTCTGTAGACAGTATAACACACTGGGGGGGGGATAAACACCACAGACCCCCCAGTTCTGACCATTCATGTTTGTGTATTAATCAATACATCACAATAACTGAACTTTCTTTTAAAGTAGTCCTATTACTGGAAAATACAAAATTCTTTTGATTTTGTTGTTTAGATAATAGCAGAACACAACTATCTGTATTACACTTGTAATCATGATATCCTAGGTACGTTTAGGAAAAACAAGTTAGAAGAGTGAAATCTTATTGCAATACAATTCAACAAAGAAATCAAATAGAAAAGAGGTACCTTATGTTTTTTTAATATATATAAAGGAGCAAGGTAAGCTAATGTCTATCCTTCATGAAAAATCTTGTTATTTGGGGAAGACATCTCTGCTTATGACTACTAGAACTTAATCACGAAACATGGGACCTTTAGGGGTGTGAGTAGCACTCGCTGTAGGAGAGTGCCTGCCTAACTTCAGTAGCGCACAAAATAGTCCTATTGTTTCTTTAGTTTCTTTTAGCTGCCAGTTTGTCTGGTTTGCAAACTTTAAGAGACTGATTGTGATTTTTACTGGGCCTGGGATTCAGTAGTCTAGATTTAGTTTGCCTAAAATGTTTGAAGATTCCCAAAAATTAGTACAAAGAAATGGCCCTTTATCTCTGCAATTTCTGTCAGAGATTGGGAGAAGCAGCTTATCTTTGGGACCCTTTTGCTTATCTCTGGACCTTCTTTTTCAGAGGATACCCTTCCTTTAGGATGTGAACAGTGGAAGGTAAACAGTTGAATGATCTGCCTCAGTTTCAGGTAAAGTCAAGCATTATGGTTAAAGATGGAAGCAGATGGGTTTCAAAAGCTTAGCCTAAAAGAGCTAAGCTCTGCATCTGGTCTTATCCAGGGCTTCCGTACTCCGCCCCAAGGAAAGGGTTTGCTTTTTAGGGAACTGCCTTTCTCTGCAAGGGTTCTAGAAGTGCCACTGTGATTTGCAAATGTTCTCACAAGAATAAAGAAATCTACATGATAAACAATGCTTAGCTCTCCTGGTGGCTATACCTGAGCTAAAAAGGGAGAACATTTAGATTTAATTTCAAATAATGCACTGTAGTACTCTCACTGGTGAGGCAGAACAGTAGCTGCTTGTGTTGGTCTCTTAGACAAAATACAGACAGTATATACCATGCTGGCATTCTTGGAGCCCTTTATTTGTTCTTTTCACAATTCCTATTAAACTCCAGAATAGGCAAAAAGTAAGAAGATAACATTTTACTTTTTTAAAGAGGCAGACTATGGTGGTGCATGCCTGCAATCCCAGCACTAGTGGCTGAGGCTGGAGGCTCACTGTGAGTTTGAGGTCAGCCTGGGCTACATATAGAGTTCAAGGCCAGCCTGTACTATGAAGTGAGACACTGTTTCAATGCCCCACAATAAATAAATAAAGAGGCACATTATTAAAATCAAGGCAATTTATAGCCGGCTATGGTGGCACATCCTTCTACTCCTAGCACAAGAGGCAGGAAGATCACAAATTCCAGCCCAGTCTGAGCAACTCAGCAACTTAGGGAAACCCAGTCTCAAAAAAGGGTTGGGGATGTAGCTCGGCCATAGATTCAGCCATAGATTCAGTTCTGGGGACGACATGCATATGCATGTGCGCACGCACACGCACACGCATGCACACACACAATTTGTATACTATGTATTTTTGGTTTTGGTGGTGTTTTGTTTTTGTTTTCTTATTATCTGTTTTAGAACTAGGTATTGAACCCAGGGCTTCCTGCATGCAAGCCAGGCACTCTATCACTCTATTTGTGTATCCTATATTTTAAATTATCAAGGCTAGTCTGGCCTTAGGAAAAAGAGACCTTTAAGAAAGTAAAAATTTTATGTGCCAATTCAGTGGGTAGAATAAGGAAAGAACTACCTGAATTCCAGGAGAAAAATACCATAGCAGCAATACTTACTCATTTTCCTGATCACCATCTTCCTGACACTGCTAAGGTTCAGACATATTCACACCCTATTCTACAGATTGGCCTCTTCAGAGACCACTGAGGACATATCAACCTGTTACCTCATACCAACAGTCTCAGTGGACTTTTTGTGCCAGCCATGCTGAGATCTGATGAACACAAACCTGGGTATGAACAGGACATTTGCCTTCTACACAGCAATTCTGTCTCATTTAACTCATAAACTTAGTAACTGGTGAGACAAATATAAAATCTAGGATTGTTTACAGCTGGGAAGAACAGCATCCTAAACTGGACAATAACCCTAGAAAACAGGTATTTGGTTAGCAGATTTGTATTTATGTTTACCTTACTGAAAGACAGTTTTGCCAGGTGTGGTGGTGCACGCCTATAATCCCAGCACTTGGAAGGCTGAGGCAGGAGGATCGCTGTGAGTTCAAAACGAGCCTGAGCTATATAGTGGGTTCAAGGCAAGCCTGAACTACACAGCAAGACCTTGTCTCAAAACAAGAACAACAATAAAAAAGGCAGTTTTAAAACAGCTGTGGTGGCACATGCCTGTAATCTCAGCTATCCAGGAAGCTGAGGCAATAGAATCACAAGTTTGAAGCCAGACTTGCAAATTTACCAAGACACTGACTTAAAATACAAAAATAAAAAGAGCTGGGAATGTAATTCAGTGAGAAGACCCTGGGTTCAATACCCCTGTACCACAAAAATAAATACTGTTTCATATGAAACTAAAATAGTGTAAGAGACTTTGAGGAAACTGAGGAAGAAAATTTACATACATACATATGCATACACATGATATGAAATAAATCCAGGTTGTATGAAATACTTCTCCTTATGAACCTAACTATGCCTCTTAAACTTCATTAAAATACTTGCCACTAAAATATAAAGTATGCTTTTTCAAGTTAAAAAAAGAATGATACATCTAAGATTTTTTTAAAAAGCACAATAGGGTTGTACAAATACAAGCTATCCCTCGAGGTATCTGTTGCTAAGGGAACATTCCTTTACCATTACAAGCACACCCACTTGCTATGGTACCACTGCTCACCGCATTCATTACAAATCACATAGGTCATCATTTGTTCATCTGGGTTTGAATTCCGCACCCAACTTGGAAGGAAAAGCGTCCCTCTGGCAATTGCGGTGACGTTGCAATTGTGTTTCTCGCAGCGTCTGCATTTGATTTTATCTGTCTGCGTGCCATCGATCACTTGGGGAAGGTAATGTTCCCGCATACAGGATTCCGTGTAGGCTGCTCTCAGCTGCTTCAGTTCCTTGTTTGCCATCTCCATGGCGGTCATTTCAGCAAATGCTTTCGGAGACATGGTCCCAGAGAGCAAGTTTTGTTGCAAGTGACAATTTCTGGGGTTCTTCAAATTGGCAACTTTGCTTCTGATACAAGTTTTGTATTTTTTGACGTTCTTTGAGTAAAGGGTAAAAACGTGCTCTTCGATTTCTCTTGCAAAGTTTTGCCACAAATCAGCATTTGCCTGATCTGTGGAAGAGCTTGTTAAAGCCGTGTAAAGAAGGTCGACGCATTTTCTTCTCATGGGCATTGTGGGATCCTGCAGTTCACTCGATCCATTGCCAGTGGATTTAGGGTCACCACCCCCGAAATGCTCTTCCTTGGGGTGTGTTTGAATAGTGCTCTCTTCAGGCATAATCACTTCGGTGGGGGTTGCAACACCTTGGGATGAGGGCAGAGAATCAGAACTGCAGGTGTCCACGGCCTCTTCCTGACTTTGGTCACAAGAAAGTCCTGCATTTTCTTCACTACTCCCAGGAGAGGATAATTTAGAGTGGTCCCTTGTTTTGAAGTGAGCATCCCTATAAAGAGCCTTCCACTTGGACAGCAAAAACTTGGCTTTCTTTTTCAAAGCCACCGAGGGACAGTTCTTGAGGACTCTGTATACAGCTCTGACCACATCTGTCTCCTGGAGATGTTTCTTCGTCACATCAATCATTTCTAGCTCAGTAAGATGGTTGCCAAGATCCTCAAAATTCCTTTTAGACATCAGTTGCTCAATAAGGGAAGCTTTGGCAGCTATGTGGTTTTTGTCAGACATCTTTATAGCTGCAAAGAAACACAGAAGTTTCAGTTTTCTTAAGCTCACTTTTGCTAGTCGCAGCTCCTGGATAGTGAAAGCGCACTTTTTGCCAGTTACCTACGCACTGTTTTCTGAAGGAGTAATGTAATGGAAACGGGTGTGACACGTCGCCAAATGGAATCTGAGAGGTGGAATGATAGAGTTTCAAGAGTTTTATTTCCAGTGACTGAAGAAAAAAATGGCACTGCAAAGCATTTTGCCACATTAAAAGAGGCGTGCTGGAGGATCAGCTCTAACATTTTCTACCTCCGACTGTACAAATCGATGCCTTTCTAGATCAAGATTAGTCAATTCGTTTGGGTGGAACTTGATGATCATGCTGGGGATGAAATCGTGCCCAAGTCAGCATCAATATGGTAATGCTGAGCAATGCTGGGTTATTTTTTCCCCCATATTCAGCAATATAACTGAAATACTTGCTGATTTTATAATCTTTAAAGTGGTACTTTTCTGCACATGGAAGAATAAAAAACAAGAGGAAAGAAGGATGTAAATGTCTCAAGGACTCTAAAGAAATTTTAAAACAGCATAGGATGGGAAGCAGCTGAAGCTAGGTGCGGTGGGCCCCAAAAGTCAACAGGCCATACTGTGTCAACATCTGAGTCTCGTGAACAACAGGGTAACAATCCAGATGATTTATGACTTTGGACTCACTGATTTTCACACAGGGTGGTTTTTGGTTTTGGTTTTCAGTGCTTGGGACTGAACTCAGGGCCTTGGCACTGAGTTACGTCCTCAGTCTATTTTTTACTTTCTTTGAGACAGGGTCTGGCTAAATCACTAAATTGTCCAAGCTGGGCTCGAATTTAGGATCCTCCTGTCTCAGCCTACCTCCTACAATTTTGTTTTTGAAAATAACTTTTAAGTGCAAGTCGCTAGATGATTATGTCTACATAAATCTCAAGCTGGGCAGGCAAATATTTACTTTTTCTAACCGGCGTGTTTTTCCCTCCACATAATGTACCCTGCCTACATAAAACTCCTGGATTTATATTCATCTATCTGTGATGAATGTGAACATGAGCATCTTGAAGGCAGGGACCCAATCTTTTCAAATTCCATGGGCCCCATGTTATACTAAATAACCATCATTGAACATACACAGGATAACAACACTAAAGTAATTACAGAAAAAAATCAATGTACTCTCCCTAGAAACCATCTGACAATTGCCCTGAAATGAAAGGTACCATTAGTGAGTAATTCTGCTTTTGTAAATTTACTTCAAGGAAGTGAGAAATATGGAGATACATGTAAGAATTTTCTTCAAACTCAGAAGAAAATTAGAAGGCCACAAGATAGGAGAATGGTTAAAAATACAGAATACTCCTAGGATGATATAATAATATAACAATTTAAAATTATATTTTTAGAGAATATTGAATGACGTGGGCAAATAGTCATAACATAATGTTATATGAAAAAAATCAAGATGTAGAATTAAGTAGACACCAGACTCAACACTGATGTACCATGGAATCCAACAGATTTACTCAAGAGAAATGAAAATATATGTCTACACAAAAACTTTTTTACAATCACAGCAGTATTAGTCATAGTGGCCAAAAAAGTGGAAAAACCCCAAATGTCCATCAACTCATGAGTACATAAGTAAAATATAGTATATCCATAAAACAGAGTACTTTTTAGTCAAAAAGAAATGAAGTGCTGATTCACGCTACAACATGGATGAACCCTGAGGACATCATGCTAAGTGAAAGAAGCCAGACACAAAAATACCACATATTTTATGATTTCTTTGATATGAAATATCCAGAATAACCAAATCTATAAAGACAGAGAGAAAGTGGTTGATGAGGTATGGCTGGGGGAGAAGGGCAGTAGAGTGACAGGGAAAGGGGTGTGACTGCTAATGGGTACAGGGCTTTTCTTGAGGAACGGTGGCAAAAATCTGAAGTTGATTGTGGTAATGGGTTGTACAACCGTGAATTAAGAACCACTGAACCGTACACTTAAAATGGCTGACTGCAGGGCATGGTGGGGGCACACCTGTGATCCCAGCACTCAGGAGGCTGAGGCAGGAGGATCGCCATGAGTTTGAGGCCAGCCTGAACAACATAGCGAGACTCTGTCTCAAAATCAAAACCAAATAAATAAATAAATAAATGTGTGACATCACCAGGTGATTTGATAAACAAAATGTGGTATCTATATATAATGGAATACTACTTGGCTATAAAGAATGACATATTTGAGGCATTTATAGGAAAATGGGTATAGCTGGAAAATACAATGCTGAGTGAACAAACCAGACACACAAGCTTAAATACTGTGTGGTATCTCTCATTTGACTGAGGCAAAGTACAAACAAAGAAACTGATATAGGATGGATAGAAAGGGACAAGGGGATGGATCTTGTGCAATAAGGAAGTAACCCAAGGGAACAAGGGTGAGGGGTGAGGAGGGGGGAAGGGAAAGAAGAAGAATAAAGATATGCCATGTACAGGAACCTAATAACCCTCAATTAATGTAAACACTATATTCCATAACATGAGCCAAGACAAAGAATATCAACAAGTATGAAAAGGGGGATAGAAGAACCAGTGGGGGAGAAGGGAGAGGGAGGGAAGGGAAAGGGGGTTTAAAAAAATGAAGAAACAAGTTGTAATATGTACATGTAATCACTCCCAAGATGACTGTAAATTGAACTGCAGACACGTACTAATAAAAAATAAATTTTTAAAAATTGAAAAAAATAAATTAAAAAAATTCCATCAGAATCATACAGAGGGTCATATGTTGTGTAAATATGATAAAACTAATATGTAACAATAAAAACCACGGTTGTAGTAAAAAAATAAAATAAATAAATGGGTGAATTGTATGGTATGTGAATTACATCTGAAAAGAGGTGTTAAAATTACATGTGAAAAGGAAGCATATTCTGAATGGTAAGAATTTGGGTGATTTTTATTTGTTCTTTTTTTCTGTGATGCTCATGCACAGAATTTCATTTATAAATGACATACACTGCAGATACCTGCCTATTGAAAAACAGTACGGGAAAGAGATTAGTCAACCTCACCTTCTGTCTGGAAGGAGAATATGGTCCCTTAAAGGTGGCTCCAGCACCTACCACTCTGTGCTCAAATGTGCATTCACCATTTCCTCAAAAGGTGATCACTGACTCTCAAATAGCAACACGTCCTGTAAACTCAGTCCCCAAATGTGAAGAGGTTAAGTGCCCCTGGCCACAACTCTGAACTTCCTTCCCACTCTCTCCCTGCAGGGATCATTCAGTGGCGCCTCAGGCTGTGTCTCCGAGAAAGCCTGAGTAGTTGTTCTTTTGTTTTTTAAAGTCAGTTTAACACTCACTCACTGGAGCATCAAATCAGATCTTAAGATAATTTTCCTAATTATTGAGAATGGATTCTTAAAGATAGTTCTTTTTCCTTTTGAAAATTCTATTTTTAGAGACTGAAAACAGTAAAAGAGGTCTTGCTAAGAATCAATAACAAAAACCAGGCAGGATAACACAGAAAAATAAAACCATACCCCTCCCCCCAGCAACAGCTGAGCATTTCTCAGAAAATGGCTGCTTCAAATGTTGGTGAAGTCACGCAGCTGTGTCACGTGACAGCTTTCAAACTGCTCGGGACACTTGAGCACTGCCCACCTGCTGGAAAGTTTCTGTATAGAGCAACATTCACGCATGCTCTGTGTATTGCTACTGAAGAGATCAGGAGTGAGGTGTGCCACACTGCAAAAAGGCAGCTGGTAAGGGACAGGCCTAGACTGTCCACATGGTGACCAATATTTGACTTAGGGCAGAATTTCTCAGCTGAGGGCCAGAGTATTTGAAGGGGGATTCTAACTGCAGCTTCGGGGTTTCAGAGGTATGAAAGCAGCAGTTGTTAGAGGATTTAGCTCAGTGGTTAGAGCACTTGCCTTGCAAGCACAAGGCCCTGAGTTCGATCCCCAGCACCCACTGAAAGCAGCAGTCAGCCTTACCAGCAAAACTTTCGCTTTACTTGATAAATCTACAGAAATTAATGCATTTGTGTGTAAACAACCAAAAAGCACTTGGCCTTTTGTTTTAGGTGCTAGGGGTAGAACCCAGGGCCTTGCACATGCTAGGCAAGTGCTTTACCACTGAGCTACATCCCCTGCTCTCATGGTCTTTTCATTTGCCTTTTCTTCATACTCTTAAGGGTAGAGCTCAGCAGTGTTAAGCATATCTGCATCGCTGTGCAGCCTTCTCTAACTCTTTCCATCTCACAGAGCTGAACCTTTGTGCTCATTAAACAACAACTGCCCATTCCCTGCCCCAGCAACCACCATTCTACTTTCTGTCCCTATGGAGTGCACTACTCTCGGACCTTACCGAAGTGGAATCATACAGTGCCTCCTCTCCTTTTGTGTCTGGCTTATCCTAGTTCACACACGATCACGATCCTCAAGGTTCATCCATATGTAGCATGTGTCTGAATTTCCTTCCTTCTTAAGGCTAAGCAACACTCTACTATATGTTCAGGCTAAACACTCTACTATATGTTCAGGATAAACAACATTTTGTTTAACCATTCATGTGCTGATGGGCACTAGGGTTGCCTCTGCCTTTTGGCTGCTGTGAATTATGCTGCTGTGAACATGGGCGTACAACCATCCCCTCAAGTCCCTGCTTTCAATGCTGTTGAGCATATACCAGAAGTGGAATTGCTGGATCATATGCTAATTTTAAGTTTTTGAAGATTCCCCATACTGTTTTTCCCATTCTCTTCCATATTTTCACAGCACTTAAATCCTGTCGAAGTTTTCTATTCTCGTTGTGGAAAAGTCACATGGATATAAAGTACTTACTGCCTAAAAAGTTGTAACAGGGAAGCCAATGGGACACAAAATCTTGAGAATTGCCATCCAAGGACAAAGTAAGCTGCGTGTCCATTTTAGTTCTACATAATCCACTCAACAGATAGTTATGTAGCTAGAAGATGCTGGGTACTGAGCCTGAAGAGTCTCTGCCTCGTAGGAGCTGACAGTCTCATGGGAAGAATACCAACAAGAAACTAGCCAATCATGACACACGGGAGGTGGATTCCTAACCCTGCTTGGGCTCTCCACCATCTGGCCAGCTGCAATTACATCTTCACTGCCTTCACCCTGACTCCTGGTGCTCTGTCAAGAGGGACCATCCTCCAGTACAGAACTCTGCAAGACGGTCTCTCATTGTCCTGCGTAAAGCCCCTCAAAGGTGCCCCTCTGCATACAGAATGGAGCCCAAGCTTGTTAGCCAGGTGACAAAAAGTAGCCCCAGGACTCCCCTATAACTACTCTCAACCACAGATGGGCACTGCCCATTTCATAGCTCTGTGTGTGTGCTCCAGCTGGTCCCTGAGTCAGTGTGTCTGTGTGTCTGTCTATCTGTCTCTCTCTCTGTCTCTCCATAGCTGGTTCTCAACCCTCCCTGTACATTAGAACCATCTGGGGGTAAAATAAACAATTAAAAAAAAACACCAATGCCAGAGCTTCACCTAGCTAGAATGAACTAGTCTCTGAGGTAGGGCCTGAGTATTTGTTCAGTTCTCCAGCTGATCCAGATCTAAATTACACACAGGCACTACTGACCCCAAAGCACAGCAGGACCTCCTAGACAGGCTGCCATCAGGCCCAAAGTTGTCTGCTGTCCCGCTTCTCAACCAAATGTACAGAACCTTGCTGACTTGGATTTGGTTAGAGGAGTCTTAACTAAATCAGAAAGTATGGAAAACATCGCTTTGTACAGTCCAACTGAGAACCTCTACAAATGACTGGTGACTGCAATGTTTTAAGTGTTATAATGTATACAATTCTTGAGATCCACTCACTTGCTTACCTCCTAACACTGGTATTGAACAAGTCCATGTGCCATACACACTCATGTCATCTCCATCTGTACAATCAACGCAAGATAGTTACACAGCTTACCTCCATCTTGCAAGTGAGAAAACCTGTTAAAACATCGAATAATTGCACAGTGCTTTTTTCATGGAGTCTATGACATTTGAAAAACATTTTTTGTCTGTCCATAAGGGAAGAAGCATATCTGTATTATTCACCTATACACAACAGGCAAACACCTGGCCAGTGCTTACAATTACTCAACTGGTATTTTCTTTTGTTATTCAAGGTGGCAAGCATCCTTCTCTCTGCTGTGAGCTTCATCTCTTTTCACTACAGACTGGCTTGCTTGTACTCACTGTACCTAAGCCCCATGCCACTCAGCTTCTTCCCTGGGAGACCAAGTCTACCTCAATCCTAATTCAAAAAATCCTAGATCAAATCAAACCACAGTGTCCACTGTGGGCTAAGCAAGTGGGTCTGAGCAGTCAAGCCATTTGCATAAGGAGGGTCAAAAGACAGTCCCCGGAGGTGAAGGGAGGTGAGCAAGTTGACTTAGTTTCTTAATCACCGTATGCCTCCTCATCCATGTGGGGATATATCCAGTATCCAAGGACTAATATGAGAATTAAATGAGAAGGCTTTATAAAGTGCTTAGAACTATGCACATCATCTCATAGTAAGCCTAACTGACAATTAGATGGGTCTACAAGTAAAAGGTTTACAAATATTACTATTCCAGAGCGGGGGGTGGGTGAACATCTGTAAAGGGCCAGACAGTGACTATTTTAGGCTCTGCAGGCCATACATGCTCTGCATGGACTACTCAACTCTGCTGCTCTTGGAGCAGGAGCAGGAGTAGCAAACAAAGAAAACACATTAAGGAATGGGCATGACTTGGTTCTAATAAAACCTTTACAACACGCTGCAGGTCAGTTTGTTGAGCCCTTTCTACAGCAGTGCATCTCAGAGAAATAGAATTGAAGTTACAAATAAGAAATTGTCCAATGGGCAGGTTAAAAATAAAAACAGGCAAAATTAATTATCTGTTTGGTTAAACCAGCACATCCAAATTACTGTCTTTTCTTTCTCCTTTTTCCAACATGGTGCTGGGGACTGAACAAAGGACTAAGCATGTACTCTATCACTGAAGTACAGCCCCGTCCCCCCAGTACTGTCTTTTCAACATGTAACTGATACAAGCAAATTGAGGGGATTTTTGGTATGAATTACCCCCAAATTTGCTGCACTGATAGCTTATCTCAGTTCTGACTAGTCACATTTCGAGTGTTCAAACTTTATGGAACTAGTAGCTACCTTATTGGACAGCAGTTTTAGAACATACGCTAAAATGGATAATGCTCAGATACACCCCTATACCTCTAACTGCTGAATATACATATATTTTAAAAACTGTTTTTATAGTGCCAGCAAGAGTAGGCCCTAAATATTTGTTCACTGAAATGCATATAAAAGCTTGTCAATAAAAACTAATTTATGGGTAAGGTTCACACATCTGCAGTAAAATAGCCTAAACCCTGAGAAACATGAAAGATCACAGTGAAAATTTCCTAAGCTAGTAACCCAGCTCAGCAGTAACCCAGATTTATTCAGATCTTTTTAAGACCTAGAGAAAATTTTAACTTTGTAGCCTTGACCCACACCAAACTCTCCACCTTCAGAAGGAGTCCCTTTTACAGAAGGTAATGATGCACAGCGGTGACAGGGACCTTGCAGCACCACGCTAAGACCCTTCCCCGGAATGAGGATCCCAAGTAAAGCTGCAGCCAGGGCAAGGACAGCTCACGGCCCCACCCGGCAGGGGGACGGGTTCCGGTGGGTGGGGCCGAGCACCCAAGCAAAGCTGGCTGCTAACCATCCCGGAGTGACGGCACGGAAGCCAGCACAGAAGCGGCGGCGGCCCGCCCACTCCAGCGAACTCGGCGGGAGGAGAGGAGGGCGCAGGATAGGGCCTACCCGCTCTTCAGCTGGAAACAAGGGCTCGCCCTTCCGTGAAACACACAGGCCCTGAACGTAGTTCAGCCAAAAGCGCAAGCGCAGCCACGGTGCCTGCAGCCTCACCCGGTCCAGCGAGAACTTCCGGTTCCCAGGGCTGGAACAATCAACCAATCCAAACCTCCGAGCCGAAAACGCAAGCGTGAGATCCGCGCACACGTACTAGGAAAATGGCGCCTGCGCAGAGCTATCCGCAGCTGTGGGGGCGGCCCCTGTGCGGTTTCCCGGAGGGCGGGGCTCTGGCGCGCTTCGGCCAGAAATGAAACTAAACTGGCTGCTGTTGTTTTAAGCAGCGGAGTTTGTTAAACTGGTATCAGGTTTACCCTTTGTGCTTTCTATCAAGACACTCGTGACCGCGCTTAGCTAGATTTTGAAATAACTGTGGACATAACAGTAATTAATCCAACAAGTATTATTGCATAGCAGGATACATCGGTTAACGAAAGTAGTGAACGTTAAGTAGTCAGGTGCATCCTGAAGATTTCACCTATGCACGTCCTTTGCCTGCAAGGGGTCATTAAACCCACAGTGAGCTAGAGAATGTGACAGTCTCCTTTGCTTATCCCTTACTCCAAGATAATTTAGGGAAAGCTTTAAGGAAGCCGAGTTTTCCGGATTGGATGCTGAGTGATTCTGTGATTGAGTAGTGTGATAAATCTTACCTAGAAGGGAGGAGGAGAAGACCAGTAACTCATATTGGTCAGGATAGGGGATGTTTGATCATTTGTTTCTGTGTGGTTTGGACAATATTCGTGTTTTTGTCAGTAACACGGCATGATTACAAAGGAGTCTTGTTTTCCCATGATCCGTCACTGTCACAGAGTAGCCTTATGTGATGCTGATGGTCTGTGAAATTATTTACGTTCCACAAAAAAGCGCCAAAGTTCAGCTGTGAGTGCTCAACCAGCTTGGAGCTGTCAGGAGTTGCTGTTCTCTTTCTCTGTGGCCTCTAAACAACTACTGGGTTAAAATGCTATGGTAAACTTTTTTGGGGATTGCTGGGGATCGAACTCAGGGTCTTGCGCCTGTGAGGCAAGTGCTCTACCACTGAGCTAGGTCCCCAACCCCCGCTATTGTAAACTTTAATGCAACTTTCACTTACCTTGTTAAGGAAAAAATAGTACCATGATGTTTGTTAAAGCATGGCAAGGAAGACTTTATTCAGGACCATCACCATAGGTGTCCAGAGCACTGTAACAGAGTCTTGCATTGGGGGAGAGAGATTGGGCTCAACTCCAAAAATAGCACTGGCAAATAGGAATTTATAGCCAAGGAATGGGGTTGGGGTCGTGGATGGAAAACTACCAAGAGGAAACATTACAGATAAGGGGAATTCTGGCTAAATCAATCTAGTAAGATTCTTGGTGCAGACAGCCAGGATCAGGCATCGTCTGAAGGTGGGAGGTGTTTTGTTGTTGGTGGTGTTTTTTCGTTTGTTTGCTTTGGTTTGGTTTTGAAGGGCTTTTATTTTTCCTAATATCCTCACCTCCTCCAAGAAGCCCTCCTGATTATCTCCACCATGGCTACCCTTCCCAGTGCTGTCTTCAGATCTGGTTTCCTGACACTTGACAGATATCTATCTGGGGGCTGCCTGTTAATGGTTAGACTGCCTTCTCTCCTGTTGCAGCTGGTTCATTAGTTAGCACAGTAACTTAGCAGGGCTCTTTGCTAAAACTTGGTCTTAAAAGGAAGTGCACAGATAGCTCTAGGAAAGATTTTAGGAACTTGACTAAAGTTTGGCCAACAAAGAATCTTTGTCAACTTTTATTTTTGCCTGCTAAAAGAAAAACGTCAGACGATTTAATTTAGCAGAATTTATTTGAGCAAAGAAGAATATGTGAATTGGGCAGTGCTTGGAGAACCAGAAAAGGTTCAGGTAGCTCTATAAGCAGTATTTATAGGTAAGGGAAGAAATAGGTTGATTGGCTGCAGCCCCACATTTGCCTTATTGGGACACAGTTTGTTCAGTTGGCAGACTGTGATTGCCTGAAGCTTGGCTACTTGTGATTGGCCAAGATATGGCTATTTATTATCTTTACAGGTTAGGTTTTCAGGTTGTTTACGTACTAGGTTAGGTTACTGTTCATTGTGTAGGAGCTCAAAGTACAGACACAGCCTCAGGCTAGTAGCTTCCTGCTTATTTAACTTAACATGACTTAATGGTATTTCTCTTCTTTTCCCATTGTCACTTTTTGGGTTCATTTTCTGAGTACTCTTGCCCTCTTTTGGAAACACTCATTTAAAAATACAGAGCACTATAGGTCTTAAGATCAACAATCTCTGATTTCAAACAGTGACCTAGGAGGAATACTTCCTTTGTGATTAGACTTGTAATATTCAATTCTTCAAATATTTAATATTTGTCAAAACAATTGTACTGAATGAAGAGTGTAACTCAGTAGTTAAATATTTGGTTAGCATGCTTGAGGTCCTGGATTCAATCCTTAGCACCAAAACAAAAGCAAAAACAAAAACAATTGTATTATGAAAGATTCAAACTGAAGGGGTTAGTTTATAAACCAGATGTCACTTCAGAAACTGTTAGTGCAGCTTCGAGGGACATTGTAACCAATTTCTCATGATCTCTGTCCTGAGGAGGAAAAAAAGAAATTAATCAACCGGGAGCCTGAAACAGGAGAATCCTAAGTTCAAGCCCACCCTCAGCGATTTATTGGTTTGGCCAGACTCCATCTCAAAAATTAAAAAAAAATAAATAAAGGGGTCTGGGGATTTAGCTTACTATGAAGGGTCTGGATTCAGTGTCTGGTACTGAAAAAGCAAAAAGAAATTAGGCAAAATTCTGAAAAACAAAAAATGACCCAGGATCTAGGTTTTCCTCTGGTGTGAAGGAAAAACATGTCGCCTAAGAGGCAAATTATAGTTACCGTGTAGTCCCACCTTGTCCACTATAGTTGCCACACGTGCCTATTTACATTCAGATAAAAATGAAGAAGCAGTCCCTCAACTGCAATAGCCAAGTGCCAGGGTCTTAGTCATCACCTGTGGCCGGGGGTACCATATTGGACTGCACGGCTGCAGAAAGTTCCGTTGAGCAGGGCTGGCTGACTTCATCAGGGATGAATCTATAATAGGGCTGGCAATGGGTGCTAAAATGATTGCTGAGAAGTTAATTCTCTGGGGCAATTTTTAAGTAAGCAAGCTATAAAAGTACTCATTCCTATGATAATTAATTACACACAGTTTTCCAGTCTTTGTTTTAAAATTATCCCAATACCCTGGAATTCTTTTTGAAGAGTTTCCTTTAGCACAGTGGAAACCCCCTTTCAATCCTTGCTAAGTCTCCGAGTGGCAATATGAATGTTTTGAGCTCACACGGGCAGCCCTTTCCTGCATATTCCCAAGAAACACAGGCGACATCCTTCATGGGCCCTCTCCAGAGGCTCATGCTGTGGATCACTCAGGAGCAGTCTCAGATGTTTTCCATGCAATGAGCTGAGCGAAACTGCATGTTTCTGGGCCCTAAGGTGCTGACTTCTGTTCATTTCCTGACTGAACACTGGGACTAGACGTGGGGCTTAACTGGGGATTTTGTTAGAGGTCACAGAACATAATGCATGACATTGAAAAAAAAGAAAAGAACTATTCAAATGTCAGGAGTTGCAGAATGTCCAGAAAGAACAAAAAGGCATAGAATACAGAAATGAAAGCCTTATGTCGAAGTTTTGCAGCATACACCTTAGACTGGTGCAGGTGAAATGACAGAGAAGCAGGAAACAGCCCCAGAGAAAGGTGATTCACCCGAAGAGTTAGTTCCTGTCTGAGTGGCGGCCCAGGGATGAATTAAACCAGTGATTGTCATCCAGGCGCGTGGGAAGTGTATTCTAAGTACTTTGTCAAAGACCTCAACTAGCCTTTCTCCAAACTAGACAAAACAGGGTAGGGTGGGGAGGGAGACCGTGCCTCCCTCTGGTTTCAAAACATATTTCACCTATTTTAAACATTTCGCTTTTAAAAATTGGGTAAGGACTTCCTTCTTTGGTATAGCCTCTTTAATTGCCATCGATGCTTAAGTTGTATTTTTAGTTCTTTTTGTTGAGGAATAACTTAAACCCAGATAGTGCACAAATACTAAGGTTATGCCTTGGTAAAATTATATCTATATATACATGCCCAGTTAATTACCACCAGGATTAAGATATAAACGTTTCTTCCCAAGGGCTTCCTCTGTCTGTCCCTTCCTCTGTCTGTCCCTTCTGGCGTCATGGGCAACTTCTTTTTTTTTTTTTTTTTTTTTTGTGGTGCCGAGGATTGAACTCAGGGCCTTGTGCTTGCAAGGTAAGCACTCTAATCACTGAGCTAAATCCCCAGCCCTATGGGCAACTTCTAATTGGCCTGTGTCTCTGTAGATTCGTTTTATGTGTTTGAGCTTCATGAAAATGGACTCATTGTATGTACTAGTTTGTGCCTGGCTTCTTCCCCTCAATGTTATGTCTGTAGAATTCATCCCTGTTGTGGTTTTTCCTCCTGTGTAGCATCCATTTTACTATTGATTGATATTAGCGTTTCCCTTAGTTTTGAACTATTACAAATAAAGCTGTATGAGCCTTTTAATCCATATTTTTTGGTGGACATACGCCTTTATTCTCTTGAATATTCTTATGGTTTACACCTAGATGTCCCCATAAAGCCTTATGTGATCACAGGTGGGGCTCTGGGGAGGTGATTGTATCACAGAGGCAGTATAGCTGGCTTCTACTGAGAGATGAGGACTGGTCAGAAGACACTGGTCACTGTGCACATGATCTGAGAGGGTATATCTCCTGTCCCAGCTCCGCCCTTGATTCTCTTGGCTTCTCTGCTACTGTGCTCTGAGCAGCGTCTCCTCTGTCATGCCTTCTGCCGTGCCATCCTGCTTTGGTGCCAGCAGACTATGGACTGAAACGTGAGCCAAAATAAACCTCTCCTGTCTTAAATTGTGGGCGTTGGGTATCATGTCTCAGCGACAAGAAAGTAACTAAGTCAAGAACACATCCAGGAGTGGAACTGGGTCACAGAGTAGATGATGTTTGTTTTAGTCCACACTGCCCAAAATTTCTCTAAGTGGTCGTTCCAGTTGACAGTCCTCTAAGCAAAGCACGAGAGTTCTGGTTGCTTCATAGCCTCACCAGCACCTGGATTGTTGGTCCCTTTCAATTTAGCTATTCTAGGGTGACCTACCTAGGTCAGTGGTTCTCAAGAAAACTAATTGGAAGGACTTAGTGAACTCCTAGCAAATTCCCAATGGCCAGCCTGGACCTCAGGCCAATTATATAAAAATCTCTCGAGTCACTACCCAGGTATCACTCCGTTTTCATACTCCTTGGGTATTCCCAACAACCTTCCAAGACTGGACGCCTCTGCCTTAACTTATTCAGAGTCACCCTAAAGTTTTCTCTAAGAACCACTGATTTTTTTCAATTTATAGTTTGTCTTTTTTTGAGACAAGGTTTCACTATGTAGTTGAGGCTGGCCTTGAACTCACTATATAGCTCAGGCTGGGTTTGAATTCATGGCAGTACTCCTGCCTCAGCCTCCCGAGTGCTGGGATTACAGCCATGTGCCACCATACCTGGCAGAACCACTGTTTTAGTTACTTTTCTCTCGTTGTTGGGACAGAATACTCGACACCCAAGGTTAGGGGAAGAAAGGTTTATTAGCTCACAGTCTGCAGAGGTTTCAGTCTATAGTCCGCTGGATCCGAAGCAGGATGGGCGCGTGGCAGACTGGCAGCCGGCCGCCGCAAAGTATAGTGAGGAAAATGCAAGGAATGTATGCAAATAAGCAATGCAAACAAGCAGCTAGTTAAGCTTCTTCTTGTATCTATTATCCAGGCTACCTGCCCCCAGGGCAGCCCACACTCCCACCCCCCAATCTCAGGCTCACATCCTTGATCCCAGCAGAACCACACCAAATCGATCAATAGATCAATTTAGTAATCACATACTCTAGATCCAGCTATCTCTTACCACATGAGGCTTTGGGGGGATATCTAGACACAAACCATAACAACCACTAATTTAATAGTAAATGTATCAGTCCTTTAAAGAACTGAAACTAAAACATGGCAGATTGTCTTATATAAAGACTCTGTTTCTTTTACTTGATACACAAGACAAGATAAACCCAGAGATGGCTGGAGGTTCATTCCCTCCCCTCCTTTGGAATCTTAGCAAGAAGCTGGTATTACAGATCCGAATTACCCCGAGGGAAACACTCATCAGTAGCAGTTGCCATGCCACATTCTTTTTTTGTGTGTGTGTGCTGGGGTTCAAACTCGGGGCCTTGTGTTTGCAAGTCAAGCATTCTAAGCACTGAGCTAACTCCCCAGCCCTATGCCACATTCTTTAGCTAAGCTCTAGAGGCGCCCACTATCTAAAAAGGCCTTTTCCAGCTGGACATGGTGGAATATGCCTGTAATCCCAGCACTCCAGATGCCTGAGGCAGGAGGATCACAAGTTTGAGCCCAGCTCGAGCAATTTAGTAACTTAGTGAAACCCTGTCTTGAAACAAAAGATTAAGAAATGACTAGGAGTCTAGCTCAGTGCAAGGCCCTGGATTTAATCTTCAGTACAAAAAGAAAAAAAAGCCTTTCCTCAACCAGAAGCTCCTATCCCAACTTGTGCAGATATATACGACCAGGAACAGACAGATGGCCTCAGCCGGAGTCCGACGTGCCTCTCTCTGTGGGGCAGTGTCCTGGGCTGTTGCGGTGGATTTGCAGGAGGAGCACATACTGCAGCAGTCCTGGTGTGTGCACTGCCCCGTGAAATGCCCCGCTTCCTTTGGGTCCTCTGGCTGTCATCTTAAGGGGAGGCCACTCCGTAACACAGTTCATCGGAGCAGCGAGACCTAAGTGTTGAGCCGCAAAGCGCTGGTCGCTGCTGTTTCCTTACCGTTTGTTTTTGTGCCGTGGAGGCTCCTGGCTCTTCCTCATGGACAGACACTATCCGTGCCATCCACAGCCCTTTTCATGACATGCCCTGGGCTTGCTGCCAGGAAGCCCCCTCATCAAAGGCAACAATATAAAAGATAGCCATGTCCTCTTGTGAGTCGTCAGGGGTGGACACATTTGAAGTACGTCAATCAGAAGTACACCAATCTGATTTGTGGTGTCTGAGAACAGCGCTTTCCCAGTTCAGCCTCATTATTTTCTCCAAAACAACCTAACACATTGTAGCGGTTGCATCATTTGGTCATACATACATAAAAGTGCTTCTGTTTTTCTTCATTTCAAAGGCCACCTAGGTTTCTGGCTGCTGAAGCGATCGAAGTTGTCAACTCTTTTGCCATGACAGGAGTAAATCACTTAGACTGGTGCATTGCCTGGGATAATCGCACACCCTTAACCCCAGGTTTTGCACAATAGGATCCAAATGGTGGAATTCCGTGCGTTGGGCCTTCCCAGCTTTAAACTCACCTTTTGAACGGCCACTTGGGTTCCCTTTCCACCTTAGGCAGGGGACAGCCACATGACCTGTGTTGCGCTGACTCCACACCCTTCCCTGGAATGTGAATTTTGAGCAGAGTACTGTGCAGACTAAACACAGTGAGAGCTCACCTAGGCAATGGCGACACCCTTCTCAAACTATGCCTACAATGGCTTGTTGGCTGCACTTCTGCTTCTAGCCCTGCAGCCTACTTCCAGGGCTGGCTCTCTGGTCTTTCTTTCTATCCACCTGCACACTCCTGCTTTCCTTATTGTTACTCCACTTTGCTGTAAGTTAACCAGACTCTGTTTCTGCTGCTTGTTACCAGCAAACACTGACACAACCATTTTAAAGTGGCTCTGGGATTAAGTCAGAAAAGAAACTCTACATTACTATGGTGCTGAAATTCCCTTCTTACTCATTCCATTGGATCGAGGCATTGGACGCTATTATAAAATAGTATGTAGGAAAAGTTACACTTGAAGCTCTTATTCCCAATGCTTGAGTCATTTTAGAAGAATAATCTTCCTTCACTTGCCAGAGACCAACTGAATGAGACCTAGGACATGTCAACGTTGACAGGGGTGAATTTGGAGGGAAGGAAAGGTCTGCAATACTGGATTCTTCGAGGTCTCAAAGTGACTGAACTGGAAGGTTTGGGGTACCCAGAGAGAAGCATGAGTTCCCAAGACACCAGAGAGGAGGAGAGCTGGGAGAGAAGAGAAAACAGATGCTGAATTTGTTTGGCGGCAGCCAGGTCATGCTCATAGACTGCCGCAAGAGGGCGCTGCCGGAACTCCGAGGGGATATAAAGCAAGGCACGAGGCAAGTGGCAAATGTCTCTTGCTGGGTGCATGACTGTAGCTTGGACTCATCAAGACAGAAACGGGGAGTGTAAAAACTTTTAACACTATCCAGAAAGAACAATAGCTGTGGTGCAGGTGCGAGTTCCAGGCTCCTGAGCAGTGGGATGATTTCCTCAGGCCTCAGCCCTGAGGACAGTTGAACACTTGTCTGTGTTTCAGTGACTTTCATCTCCCGCAGCCTGCTGCTGTCCAGGGCCCATCGGTAGGCTGCACAGCAGGCCAGGGGATGTCCCTGGTGTTAGAGACTTTGGTGTCTGGATTGCACAAGGGTCAATGTAACTCCAGTCACAGCCTGCATGGCACTGATGGGCATTCGCTGTAGGTGGCCCGAGTCATCTGACAAAATGTCAGACAGATGAGGTTCATTTTAAAGGGAGAAGTATAGTACTCTGGTTTCTCTGCAGATCATATGCAGCTTTTGCCTTTTAAAAGGAGGTAATCCTTCCGCTCTCTGAAATAAATTCCTATCGCTGTGTAACACATATATTGAAAAGTCAGTACAAAAATCTTAAGCATACTGCTCAGTAATTTTGACAAAGTGAACATACTCATTCGGAAACCATTAACAAACCAGAATTATCACCTTTCCAGAAGTTTCTCCCTGGAGTTCCTTCCCAGCACCTCCCTTCAAGGGTAAACACAATCCCAACCTCTCTACCAGAGATTAATTTTACCTCATTTTAAAACTTACATAGCTGGAAACATACAGTATGTGCTTTCTGGCTTCTTTTGATTAATGAAATATTTTAATAATTTATCTGTATTGCTGTGAATAGTTTCAGGTTGTTCATTCTCATTTCTTTATAGCATTTCATTAAATGAATATTTACTTTGGCTCTTTTTTAGACGTCAACCCAGTCTAAACCTTGGAGAGCCTCAAATTTGTCAAAGGAGTTTTAAAAAACCTCACTTAAAACCAATGCACTGAGATAAATTCACCAACATTTAATAAAAGCCAGTTTTTAAAAAATAGAAATATGTGCCGAACCACTATCCTTGTCCTCTATTCTGCCTGGGTGAGAAATGATCAGCATTTTGGACTGCCAGTCTGATAGCACTCTACCTTGCATAAGAACTGCATTTATCAAAAGTATGCTAAATAGTCATTATCCAATTCACCTTGACAGGTTTCCAAAACACTTAAATGTTCTAATAGACAGGACTATTTGACTCAAAACAAATAACCACTTTTGGAGCAGAATTCACATCAAAACATGCTCCAAAACTTGACAGTTCTCCTCCTGCAAAATGGAAGATGATTTTATTCAGTATTATCCCCTAAATGCTACCATAGAGTTGGACTGGAGCAGAAGTTTAATAGCTGTCTTGGAAAAGTAAGTTCCAGAAATTCCAGTTCCTTTCACTTCGAGAAAGTGAGTTGGGCTAGTATCAAGGGTGTGAATGTTATTCGCAATGCCGTGGCCTGGTAGGGAACCAACATTTCTCTCCAGTCTGTCATCTGCAAGCTAAGAGTCTGCTGTCAGGTGGTGAATCTCTGAGCGGGGTTTCTGCCCATCTTCTGCACACAGGCAGGGACAGCTTTTGTCCTGTACTATCTTTTCAAGGACACTTGCATAGCAAACAGCCTGGGAGAATAGAGATAGTATCTTCCTTCTGGAGGGCAGACTTAGTGCTTCACCAAGTATTTTTTCCTGCCAGTGCAAAGTGTGAGCAGGTTTATAACACTGAGGTTTCCTGAGCTCAGGGTTCTCAGTGGGGGCACCGGCCCACTGTATACACGGTGTCCACACTGTCCACCCCTGTGAGACTGGGCTTAATGTCCTCATTGTTTTAGGTGATAGCAGACGAATCTAGAGAATATTCTATTGGGAAACTGTCTTGGACATCTTTCTTTTTTTGTCCTATTATATTTTATTTTAAAATTTTTATTAATATGTGTTTGTAGCACATCGTGATCACATTTCTTGTGGGGAATTGGTACGTGTACATAAAGCATTTTAATTATTTTTTCATCCCATTCCGCTCCCCTCCCTCCATTTCTTGGTCCCCTTCTCTTTTGCAAAAGATCTTCCCCCCTGTTTCTTATAATCTATCTTTTATTATCCTCTTTAAGTCTATGTTGGGTTTCTCCTATAAGAGAAACCATGGGATATTTAAGCTTGTGTGTCTGATTTATTTCACTTAACATTATGGTTGGACCTGTTTCTGATGCAGAATCTTAAACAGCATAAAGATGCTTCTCGACACTTATTGTGAGATTATGTCCCGATAAACCTATCATATGTAAAAAATATCGTTAGTCAAAAATGCATTTAATACAGCTCACCTACCAAACATCATAGGTTAGCCTTGTCTACCTAAAATGTGCTGAGAACACTTATTTTAGCCAACAACTGGGGAAAATCATCTAATATAAATTGCATTTTGTAATAGAGTGGTAGTGATTGCTTCTCAGCCTTTTGGCTAAGATCAGTGTATAATAAAGTGGTGAATATCTTGTGTAGAGACACAGATGAGAGTTTTGCAGACATGATGGGACTTCCAAAACCTGCTAGCAACACAGTTCACTGTGTTGTTTCTTATGGGCTGTTTCTTCTCATGATCCTAGGCTGACTGGGAGCTGTGACTCCTGAGAGAGGATCATACCACATACTGATAGCTTGAGAAAAATCCAAATTCAAAATTCAAAGTGTGGTTTCTATGGAATGCATATTACTTTTGCATTATCACTAAATTAAAAAATCCTAAATTGAATCATCATCGGTTAGGGACTGTATGATGTTATCTTCAAGGGCTATGCTCAGGATTCATTACCACACAAAGCTATTCTTAAATTTGGATGAAAAGAGGGAAAAGAAAGCATGAGTCTTTTTCGGAGTCCTGTTTTATTTTATTTTATTGTTAGTCAAAAATGCATTTAATTAAGAGGTCCCATTACCTCTTAATTTAGTTTTTGGTAGTTGTCTGAGGCCTTGAGTTCAACTATATATTCTAATTTGCATTGTAGTTATAAGGTCTAATGAAGCAGTCATCTTTCCCATAATAGTAAGTAATTGTAAGAATATAAAGTATTTCCACAGAGAAAAGAATAAAAACTGCATTTTCAGAAGAGCAAATAATCATATACGTATGTAAGCACGGAATCAACAACATAATTTCTTAGGAAAATTTAAATCATAACACAGGGTGATTATTTAGATATTATTATTACAAAGAATTTTAATATACATGCTTGGCTGTGAAAGATCAGGCTGAGCCCCATAGGTAAAGTTTATCTTTAATATCATAATTTCCAAGAAGCACCATAAAAGTCAACAGTCAAACATTTCTCTGTGGATTTCGTTATTGTTATTCTAGAAATAATAACAACCAGTGCGGAAAAACTGGATACACTGGGTGGAGGGGAAGAGCTGGGCTGTAATTGCCACATTTTATAACATGTTGGGGAAACGTTCAGAAAAGATGGAGAAGACACAGTGGCACCATATTTAAAGCAAATATTGGCATATCTGATAGAAGAAAGACGTTTGGTAATGTTTCTGTTGGTATATTACAATTTTTAGCATGTATTTCTAAAATGGGGAATCCTATGATATAACATCAAAAAATAGAGAACTGACACAAAAAGCCAAATATTATGATATAAAAGACAATAACAACATTCAACCTTCCACAGTTAAAAGGCCATCGGGACATACACCTGAAACGAGCAAGACACCGTCCACTGCAATTTCTCCAGTTTTGCCTTTGCCCCGTTCTGCTTCAAAAATGATCTAACAATGGAGAAGGAATAAAAAAAATTTCAAAATACGCAAAACAACACTCTAAACAAACTATTTAACAGCTATTAATAAAGACTGAACTCATGCATTGTTACGGCTTATGTCTAGATCCCCCCCAGCCGCGCATGCTCATAGGTGAGGCTTTGGGGAGGTGATTAAATTATGGGGATGTGATACTCAGAAGTAGACTGGTCCGCTGATGGGTTTATAGCTAAATGTGAGGTTAGGAAGTGAAGATTGGTCAGGAAGGTGGGTCACTGGGGTGCAGCCTGGAAGGGTTTATCTCTCTCCCTCCTTTATTGATCTCTCTCTCTCTGCTTCCTGCCTGCCATGCCATGAGCTGTTTCTCCTCCACCATACCCCTCCGCCAGGCCACCCTGCCTTGGAGCCAGCCGACTATGAACCGAAACCTCTACAAACTGTGAGCTGAACTCAACCTGCACTCCTTGCAGTTCTGGGTGTCGGGTATTGTATCTCAGTGATGGGAAAGTAACTAAAATGTGCATCATTATTGCACAGAAACTGGCTTTGACAATGACTACATAGTAATATTTTGACTATATGGGAAAAGGTTTTCCAGACACCAGGCATCCATGCTGAGAGTTCTGTTCAGAGAAAACACAGTTACAGCAAAATCTAAAGATTCTGAAAAGCCCTATAAAGCTAAGAAGGATAAGATTTAAAAGGAAACGTTGGAATTCCCATTTAAAGAAAAGAAATAAAAACAACAAAATATAGTTTTCTTTATAAAAACAAGGTTAAAAGAAATTGAATATTTCATGAACATCTAATGCAAAACCGTATAGTCAAAAGGGAATTATTTTGGTACATTCAGATTTTGGTAGTTTATAGTAGTATACTTGTTTTTCTTAAATTTTTTACTTATGTATTTGGAAATTGTCTAGAATGTAGTTTTTTAATGTGTTGAAAAATGTTTCATATTATGATACTATAACCATTTTAAGAAATCAATCAATAATCAAAAGAGAAAGCAACTTTTTGTACTTTAGAAATTTCCACTGTCTTTAGAAGAAAGGATGAACACTAAAGAGAATTATCTCTGGATGAAAATGACAGAGAACTCATTTAACAAAATTAAAGGTATATAGTGACTATTTTATATTTACCTATATTTTCAAATAACTATGATAAAATAAACATTTGTTGAATGAACATTTATATATTTCTTAAATATTATAATGCTTTTAAATTAGTTTGTGTTAATTTTATAATAAAAAATACCAAACATACTTTAAAAACTCAGTAATGATGAAAACAATAGTTATAGTTTATGGACGGCCTAGTCAATATGATTCAGTATGGGGAGAAGTATGTCTCTCATACTTCCTGTATGTCTCCCAGAAAGTGGGGAATAACTGACCTAGTGGGCTCTATAATTCTCAGTATGAGAAATAAGCAGACTTAGAGGACAGAAAGATGATTCTGATTCAGAGATGATTCAAGTTACCTTGAAATAAAAGCATTAGAAAGAAAAGAATAATTTGGAACATGTTATTCTTTAAAATGACACACGTACATATGGTCTGTCAAAATGGAATTTGATAATAGTCCATGCCTACTATGGTTATACATAGATTAAATATGGATTCACTTGAAAAGTAAAACACAAAATATGAAAGCACTCATTACTGTGGTGTGATTATGAATCTACTTCTTTTAATACAGAAACTTCTCTAAATGTTTTTGTAAATTTAAATTTACAGAAAATTGCCATTTTAAACCAATTGTGATGGTACACACCTGTAATCCAAGCATTCTGGGAGGCTCAGGTCGGGGATTGCAAATTTGAACCCAGCCTGGGCAATTTATCAATTTAGTGAGACTCTGTCTCAAAAAAAATGGGGGCAGGGCTGGGGATATAGCTCAGTACAAAAGTCTAGGGTTCAATCCTCTGTACCACACACACACACACACACACACGCACAAACCTTACAAAGAAGCAAACAAAAATGGCATTTTAAAGAAAGATCCTTTTAAGAATCATGCTCATAGCTGGACATGGTAGCACATGCCTGTAATCCTAGCGCTCTGGGAGGCTGAGGCAGGAGGATCACAAGTTTGAGCCCGGTCTGGGCAATTTAGTGAATTAACAAACCCTGTATCAAAATAAAATATGAAAAGGGCTGGAGATTTAGCTTATTGTGAAGATCCTGGGTGGAATCCTCAGTAGGAGAGACAGAGAGAGGGAGGGAGGGAGAGAGGGAGAGGGAGGAAGGGAAGGAGGGAGAGAGAGAGAGAGAGAGAGAGAGAGAATGAACATAAATCATGCTCAATAACTATCATCGACTGTCTTTCTTCTTGCTTTGTAAATAATCACAGAATACTTTTCAGTGTGACAGAGGTGAGGCAACTTTAGGCTTGCTGTCATCACTATGTCCAACTGTCCTAGGCTTTCTGAAGTGAAGACAGGAAATCTTAGGGGGGAAAGTGGGAGTGACAAGAGACTAGCTGTCATTGCTCAGGCCTCTCTTTTGCTTTCAAGGCGGATACATTTTCTTGAGAACTGTTGGAAACAAGCTAATCCAAAGAAGAGATAGCATGGCTAGGTAGAGAAGTCTTTTCTTTCTCTATTCTCTTCTCAAGAGGGAAGTCTTTTCAGGGAGACATTCCTTTCAGATAACTTCAATAAAGAGCAGATTCCTCACAGCAGCTACAGTGGACAGGATAAGGAGAGCGGGTGCGTCTACATCTTGGGATATGGTGTCTTTTCCATCACGGATACCCCTGGAAAACTAAAAATAAATGTCAGGATACTTACTTGGCATACTAACTCGTGTGCGTTTTCACTACATTTTTTTTACCCTGCTCCCCTAAAAAAACACAGGCAGGCTTTTAATGCTCTCTTTTATCAAGCCAATTTGGGATATAACAATCAAAACCAGACTTTTCTGAGATGACTTTCTCGATATTTTCTCCCAGCAAGTTAAACTTCCTTGAGAAGACTATACCAGCAGGAAGTGGAAGGCTCAGAGAAGAAGCAGTGAGGGGGAGAAGCTCACTTCTTCATGCTTGGGAAGGGCCACCGCTGCCTCTCCCTGGCCGCACCCTGAGTGGGACATGGCTGCCTGATGCGCCTACTGATGCCGAAATTTCAGCAACAAGATTATGTCCTAATAGGGCACAGAAGCTAAAGAGACGAATTGCTTCAAGGGCCACATGGAGCCAAAACATGTGGATATCCACAGCCCCATAATGAAATGAAGATGTGTTGCCTCCCTGTGAAAGTCTGTGCTACCCTAGCCTTTCAGAAGCAGGGGACACCTTAGAGAGAGGCCCTTCCACCAACTCTTTGTGAGCAAATAGCTGAGATTAAACCCCCATCCCCAGCCTAATGGGATGGGGCTTTAGATTTACATATAATTTAATTTAGAGGAAGCATGCAATTTACCTCTTACACTCAAGTTTATGGAGTAAAAGTCACCAACCACGTGCCACAAATATCTGTGGCCAATATGACAGTGGTAAACTGCAATATATGCTTTAGTCTGGATTATTTGGCCTCCTCACCCTCCAATATTCCCCATCAAGGTTTCACACAGGATTGAAAAATTCAGGACATAGGTGCCTGGGTCTCAGCATCCCTCTTAACCTCGTACTGTCATGTTATAATGTGGTGGCTGGCCAGGCTCTTTGGGGTGTGCTTTCAAAATGTGAATTTAAAACATCACTGTTTTGACAATATCCCTTCTCCTGAGCTACAAGCACATGAATTTGATCAACATGGACGTAATCATGAATGTTGTGCAGAGGCATATTTCAACTCTCCAATGGGAGATGGCATCCATATATAGCATGACTCAATGCTCCAGTCCCCAAAGCATGCTGCAAACACAACAATGTAAACATGTGGATTGGATTTATACTGATTCAAATGTACTGCAACGAGAATACGTTTGAATTACTATGTGTGTCAGTCCTGAAAAAAGCACTGACTGCCTTTACTGCAGAGGGAACGAGTGGTCAGGAAATTCATTAACTAGGGCCCACCCTGCACTTTTATTTATAATCATGTCTTATGAGGCATTTAAAATAAGGTGTTCTGCTTTAATTAAAGTGTGACGAGTAAATGAAAAGATGTTAAATTTAATGTCTGACACCAGGAACTAACTAGGCTTTCCGATCTGATGCCTATTGCCAAGAAATGGGATTGTACTTACATTAATCATCGTCTTTCACAAGCAAAGTATACATGGATTCTGATTCCCAGATCTCCCACATGTTCCCCCTCTGATTGCCTCTTCAGGTGTTTCCTTCTAACTTTTGCCCTTTTTCTTTCTCACCTTGACCAAAGTTTCCACCAGGGTCCACTGCAGCTAGCTCCGGGCTCTGGTCCCTGTGACCTTTGACCCCTTCTAAAGGAAGAACTCCTGCAAATGTCACCAGCCACTTCTTGATATCCAAACTCAATAAACTCTTTCTTCAATGTGTTCTCAGTGTGTTTCATACCATTGAGCCACTAACTTCCTCTTAAGACTTTGTTTCCTGTTCCTTTGTTAAGCCCACTTCTTCAGTGAAGGATTAATTCAGCGGATCTGAGTTGTCCAGACCCTGTACATTCTAAAGAAATTTTGGCCCCTGATTGGATTCTGGGAGATAACCTTGGAATATCATACCTGACAGAGTGAGGTATTGTTTACCTGAGACCTTGGGCCAAGTCAGATAGTTTATGCTAATGATGTGATTTATGGTGGGGGGACTTGGATTACATGCTATTGAGCTGACCTCTGGAGAGGCTGGAGCCCGACTAACTAAAGTCAGCCCCATCAGTAGCCACGTGGGCAGACTGATTCCTTAACAAAAACTTTGAACACCAAGGCTTGGGTAAGCTTTCCGGGTGGCAATATTTGCTGAGTGTTGTCACACATGACTGCTGGGAGAATTAAAAGCTTCCCCTATGACTCTGCTGGGGGAGGAAAATTATCGGCTTGTTCTGGTCCCTCTTGGATTCTGCACTCTGTGCGTCTGTCCTTTGCTTATTTTAACCTCTATAAACTGGTATTGTGAGTACAACAGCTTTTAGAGTTCTATGTGAACTTCTAGGGAATCACTGAATGGGAGGGGAGTCTCAGAGACCCTCAACGACAGCTACTTTCTCAGTTCAGTTAAAAACAACACTTAAAATATTACCTTCTGGCTGCCATTTGTTATGCCGTATTCTGTGCATAGAAAAAATGAGCAAGGCATTTTCTAACCTCTTAAGGGATGTCCAGGCTGGTTTGGGAGGAAGCTGGAAAGAGGAGCTGGACCCAAATAACAGGTCCTTTCCGTGGAACATGATATGCATGCACCTGACAAGTATTGGCATTAGTTGTAGTGATTAATCTCCACGCCTATTTTACTCCAGAATGGAAGCTCTTTAAGTGTAGAGAAAAAGTCTCATTCGTCTTTGTATCCTCAGTGCCTAGACACTTCAGTAAGTATTTTGTTTTGTTTGTTAAATCATTGGAAAAATGTAAGTACCTAGTTTAACCGCTTTTTTCCACTTACACTTTTGGTAGTATCAATCCCATGATACAACTGAATCTTTCCCGTCTTCCACCTTTCATCCTTACTCTTGGTCTCTTCCCAAGCCAGTGCATTGTTACTGTTCTTCACAAACACTCGAAGTTTCCCGACTTTGTCTCCTGCCAGCCGGTAATCAAAGAACAAACAGAAGTTGCTTTGAGGCTGCAGGTTTGGGAGGAGAAGTTTCAATCGCCCAGTGTCCTTCCTGTGCCCTGCTGAGGCTGGAACTGCCATGTAATAGCCAACAGCTTTAAGAGAAGAAAAAATGCAGTTAATAAGGCCACAGTAAAGGGTTTGGCTTTTATATATGAAATAGCTATAAAAATGAACAATAGTGTCCCATAGTGAAAGCTGAAATCTTTTACATTTTGAACACAGAAACAAAATTTTCATGCTAAAATGGATTTTAGGGATTACACAGTTGAAATCTTTTGCCATATAAAGAAGGAAAATGAGGGTCAGAGAAATGGAGGAATTTGTCCACACTCACAAAGCTTGGTAGTAACAGATATGGGGTAAGAATCTAATTAAATGGGCCTTTAACACTGCAGGTAATTTGCAGCTAACAGGGAACTTGTGTTCTGGAACTTCATTTCCACCTTGATTGTTGGAATGTTGGAACGCAGTTCCCCACTGAGCCAGACTGGTCCAATGGCTGGCTTCTTAGCCGGGCCCATAGAGTGGTGCTTCATCTACAACACACCTGGCTTTGTCCTAATGGTTTCATGAAGCTCAACCACCACCGTGTGTAACATATCACTCTGAGTTCTGATCTAGGGTGCCAGGAGCAGATCTCCTCCTGTGCCTGCAAATCTTCGAAGAATCTTTTAGCCTATGGCAGTAGACTTTTGTTCATCTCCAATCTTCCCATTGTGGTTTTGAGGAACTTGAGCAAAAGCTCTTGCAGAGTGGGGTGGGAGGAAGTTGAGAGGAAGGTGGAATTCCTAGAAAAGCTAGGAGGATGACACTGGAGTTGGGGTGGAGTCTTCTAGGGCAATTCCTGGAGACACTTGCAGGACCCAGGCTGACACTGTCTTGGTTTTCCCTGGATTCAAACACTGCCAGGTCTTCTTCCTCAGCTAGTAGGGTTACTAAATTCAGCACAGAAAAATGCAGGATGCCCAGTGGGGTTTAAATTTCAGATAAACAGCATGTTCAAGACATACTAAAGAGCAGTCAGTGTTTATCTGAAATTTCGACCTCCTATACAGTAACTGTATCAGCCACACTTTTCTGTGACCCATTCTTCTTTTCCAGCTACATCCCACTTTGAGCTGTGTTTGCGGGTTTTTCCCTCTCATAATACTGATTGACCCCATGTTTCTTTTCTATATTTAACTCTGTCGGGAAAGACAAACCTACCTTGAGATCTGGTGGAGCTGCAGGAAGGGAGAGTGTATGATTTGAGTAATGGAGAAGCTGAGAACCGCGGGATTCTTTGTGAATTGGGTGTTTGTAAATAAGAGACTTCCCACTGATGGGAAATTCAGTGTAACACAGTGCTGACTGTGCAAGCTGTCAAGGTCCAGAGATAACAGTTGGGCTCCTAGTGTGGTGCAGCTCTGTTGGACATAAATTTAGAGGCACCATCACGGAAGAAGGAAGGGACTCAGTTAGCAACAAGATAGTTTCTCCAAAGATGTATTGTCTCTGATCTGGTTAAAGGTGCCCTGTGTTCATCCTGAATCTTTAGTTATAGTCCATTTACACAACTTCTGGTGGGAGGTATCCCCTCTACTCTAATCTCACGCTTTGAAAGGATTTATCTTTGGAGATATCCAAGTTTTCTGATTATATGTGAAAGCCTGAAAGAGACGATCTCAGAGAAGAATTAGTCCCACAGAAGCACCTAGAAGAATCTTTCATCTGAAGGCTTAGCCTATTGATTGGTAAGAAACTGAAGTCCCTGAGGTGAAACAGTTGACCTTAGTTATATAGTCAGCCTTCAGGAGATGAGAATTCAATGAGTGCTCCAAATGGATCTGCAAGCATGGCACTCAAGAGGAAAACTCGAGCCCATGAATTGCGGTAAGGTAGGGAGCAGAAGGGCAGTAAATACACAGCTCGGAGCTGTGGCTGACAAAGATCTAAGATCGGGGCCCAGAAAGACACCCTCCAGCAACAGAAGGGAAAGTTCCGTCCAGGAGTTCAGGTTGTTGACTTGACACTCCACTCGGTTTTGATGCTTTTAGAGGGTGACTCTACTAAAACTCTCAGTTTAGAAAGAGGTCGTGTTTTGTTTCATGATTTATTTCCCCTTAAAGAACAAAACAAAAACTACAGAGCACCATTGCTTGGTAAACTAGGCAAAAGGAACAACTTTGTTCTGCCAACAGTCCTAAACTTAACACGACTCCCACGGTGTTTTTCCCGCAGAAGCAGGAGGGTAAATACAGAAGAGGTTTGCTGCCACACTGTTTGTGGAGATGGGTAGGTGAGAGAGGCATTAAGAAGGGGAATATATGGGGGACCAGGTTTGTTACGTATCAGGGGACACCTTGGAAGGTTTAAAGGTGCCCAAAGATGACGAACAACCCTGACCTGAGGAGTGACAGGAATAATAACCCTCTGTTGCTGAAAAGTCTTCTTTCCCTTTGCCACTTTACAGAACATAAAATAGTCAAATCTAAATACCATTATCTCGATCAGCAGGATTCCAGTCAAAATCATCTTCTTTGTCCTGTTTCCAGTCGCAGACCCCATGATCGAAGCTGCAATCAGCTGAGATATTTAAGCCTGCTTTAAAAAGAGCACATTTCATAGCCATTAAGAGCATTAGAAAGATAGCTAACATTGGCGCTTTGGAAAGGAATGTCCTATTTTTAGTTATGTAGAGTATAGGCCAGTGCTGGCGAACCTAGGGCACAGGTGCCTCAGAGGGCTGTTTGCATCATTGAAAGCTCTGAAAGGTCCTCGATCACTAGTATAGACCATGGCAACTGAATTGCCCTTAGGGATAAAGTCAAACCAGATACCCTGTTTCAAGTTACATCTGTGAGGCCATTCTTAACAAATTTGTGTTTTAATCTTATAAAACAAAATTGAAAACAAAAAAAAATTTATGGTTTTTAAAAAAAAAAACCAAGTAATGGGCAAGACTTCTGAGCAAAGCAAAACAAGGAGTATAACCAATTGGCCATAAAATTTAGGCCAGAAAATAAATTTTCCTTTACACAAACAAATAAGTGAAGAACTTGCCAGAACTTTCTGGATGATTCGTGGAATACAACGTTTCATGTAGTACGTGATGTATCAACATTCTTGTAGTACATCGTGTTTTTTGTTTGCTGGGTTTTATGATGTTTTGACACTTGGGGGGCCTTACAGACTTGGAGCCAAACTTCCCATTCAAGGCCAACTAATTCCTAACATCATAAACAACCGAATCGAGGGCATGTCTCCTCATAAGGCAACCATGGCCTTTATCTAATTCACATACACTGTTGTGGTTTGGATCTGAAATGGCCCCCAAAGGCCACGTGCTATATGACTGGTCACCAGCCTGGGCCATATGGGGAGGTGGTATAAGCTTTAGGAGATGGGCCCTAATAGGAAGTAGTGAGTCACTAGGGGACATGACTTTGAAGGGAATATTGGGACCCTGGCTCCTTCTCTCTCTTTCTTTCTGCTTCCCAGCCACCATAAGGTGAGCAGCTTTGGTGTACCACCCATTTCCCACCATGATGTTCTGCCTTACCACAGGCCCAAAGTGATGGGGCCAAGTAACCAAGGACTGAAACCTCTGAAACCATGAACAAAATAAACCTTTCCTCCATATAAGTTGATTACTTCAGGTATTTTGTCACAGTGACAGAAAACTGATGAACACACACACACACACACACACACACACACACACACACACGCACACACACACAGAGCCAATATTTATCCTTCCCTAAATCATCTTAGTGCTAGATACCAGGCAGTTAAGGGCAGCCCCTGTCCCCCCAGGCCTCCCACAATTATTCAGACTAGCCAACCCTAAGCCATTTCCCCTGCCCTATATTGCCTTTCTCCCCAGAAACCCCAGTAAAGGCTGTGGCCCAGGCTTTGCCCTCACTTCTGCTTCTGCCCCTGACCATAACCTGATGCTTCCTCCTCCATAGCCCTGTGTGGCATGCTGTGCACCCTTCTCTTGGGAAGTGTAAGCAATAAATCCTTCTTTCAATGCCATTAGCCTCTCTGTGTCACTTAGCCACTTCCATCAATTAAAACCCCATGGATACAAACAACACACTAAGTGATGAAACTTTCCTTTCTTTACTGCAGAGTTCCAACATTCCAGTTAGAAATTTGCCACCAGCATGTCGGATTAAATCAGATGTCACACTGCCAGTCTCTAAATTGCTTCTGGCTTCTTTATGGTAAAATGACTGTCTTGTTTAGAAGTGGTGGAGTAATGTCATTGTGGAGTCAACCAGTGTAGGTTTGAGGCTAGTGCCTCCGGTTACTTCTATGTAGATCAGAGGTCCACATTTTTGTAAAGTTTTGTGGAAGCACATCTCTAGGTCATCTCTATATTGTCTACAGCTGCCTTTGCACTGGGAGGACAGAGCTGAGTAGGCATTACTGACACTACGGGGCTCACGGAGCCTGAAACATTTACTACCTAGCCCTTTCCAGAGAAATGTTCACTACCTGCTCATGTAGATAACAAAAAATAGCACTGTGAGAGGGGGACGATTGAGATACTTCTTATAAATGAATTTTGTGGCTTTTAACTATTTATGCTGAGGAATAAAGGGAGGAAAAAAATTAAAAGCAGCCGATTCTTGACTCATTTCAATTTCCCAAATATTTTCAGAAACATTATATCATTTGATTTGATTTTTCCAAAAAAGTTTATCATCAAACCCAATTTCAGGAAAGTAACACTGAGGCCCAGAAGTGGTTTGTATTCCACAGACACTGAATGCTGGAATTGAACCTGAATCCCAAGTCAGACCGGAAGCCAGGGCTGTCCGTGCTGCAAACACGCCGACTCAGCACAAACACACTGCCCTTTTTCTTTTTTCCTTCACTCTCTACTTTCTCCTATGTCATCAAAGATAATTTTAGTTCCAATTTTCAAATAAAAAAAAGACAAGTAATACTTGCTTCCAGTCTTCAGTATTCTTTAGTGAGTGCTTTTATAGTTTGAGAAAGTGATATTACCATCCCATAAACCATGGAACATCAATCAATTTTTCAGCTGGTTTATGTGGCAGCACATTTATCCCAAACGCCCTCCTCTTCTTCAACATGCAGGAAATGGGACATGCAAAGTGTATAATACAATAGTATATAGCCAACCTTTCCATAAAAAGGTAAAACTCAAAGACTTTGGTCTTATGACCAGACTACTTCATTAGCACAGCACTTAACGGTCTGCAAAGTGTTTTCCAGTCCATTCTCTCATTTAATCCATGCCAGCCTTGAAGCAGATGCTGTGTGAGCCACACCAACATCTGTCAGTACCCATGTTCCCTCGCAGGCATGTGGCTGCAGCTCTCTGGGTGAAAGCGTTCTGTGGCTGGAGTATTCTGGGCCCCAGCCAGATGTGCTAGAATCTGGTGATTTCTTTCCCTGGGGACAGCCCTCAATCAGAGGTGGCTAGGAAATGGTGTATAGATAGATACTCCCGTTCCCTTGCCTTTGGGTGGGACCCGTAAGTGCTGGGACTGGATGCAAACTGGAGTCAGACTGGCATCCAGAGCTCTCCTGCCTTGCAGCGGGCCAAGTGGGACACAGGTCCAGTTACCACTGCAGTGCCCTTCTCTGCTTTCACGGGAGGCCATGTGTGCCAGGGAATGAGCAGCACTCTCGGTCAAGGTCAGATGGGAGTTGGTGCATATACATCCCTTACGCCTCCTGTAGGATCATTCTGAGCCTCATGGTCCTCACTGGCTCGCGGACCTCCCCAAAGGTCCTGAGCTCCTGTTCCCCACAGTGGAACCATGCCTGATAACATACCCTTTATTGCCTCCTTCTCTCCCTGTCTCACTTCCCTGGGCCCATCCACCTTTTCTCGAGTCACTGGCCCCCTAAGCCACTTGCACCCAAATTCTTGTCTTGGGGTCTGTTTCCCGGAAACCCAGCCTGAGAGCACCTGGGAGAGGAGTGTTGCTCTCATGCTTGGAAGCAACAGAGTGAGCAAGTCTCAGTGACTTGTTTAAGGCAAAGAGCAAGCGGGAGTGTCAAAGTGTACACTCAAGTCTTCTGATTGGGACTAAGCCCTCCAGGACACCCTACTCAGGGACTGTGGAGATCACAGGGCTGCGGTCATGGGCAGCATTTCCAACTTTCTGTGTTTCATTAAGAATCATGAAAGAAAAAAAATAAAAAAAAAGAATCATGAAAGAAAAAGTACAAAAAAAAACACGGTCAGTTTGGGGATCCGAAGAGGGCCCAAGTAATTCCTTATGGACACTTAATGAGAGTGAAGCACTATCCAGAGAGTCTGGCTCAACTCTTTATTCTTGGTGTCAAGCGGGAGCAGCAGAGAGAAGGAAACAGCAGTAGGGCGTTGTAATTATTGCTACTAACCGTGCAAAGGCCTGCTATTTAAATCCTGGCACTGTGTGTCATGGTGCAATGACTTTTCCCTCGGGCTTTTGTGAATGAAGCAGTGATTCAAAAACAGTCACCTCATCCTATGAAGAAATGAAAATGACGTGGACGGTGTGAGAAAGCTTTATTTACCTTTGTATTCCAGTTTGGAATTCAGCACTTTTCCTTGGACCAGATCCAGACCCAAATCACCAGCTTTGTGCACCTTGGAGGCTGATAAAGAACACTTGATCAGTCAGGAAAAACTTACAGCCCCGCATGCGCAGAAGGTATGAACCCAATAACTGAACAAAGAAGGTTTTATCACAGTTTATAATCACAGATAGTATTAGAACAGGGTCTTCCTGCCACTTTCCGGTCATTCACATTGGTGCCAATGTCCCCATTTAGAACATCTTTTCCCAGAGGTTCTCTTAGAGAGCTAAGTGCCTATACTCCTGGCACATCCCTTCTCACCAGGTTTCAGTGACATACTCCCTGGAGACTGTCACCGTGGAGGGAGCTAATGTCACTGGTATGCTATTTCTTGGACAGGTGGGCCTGTGTCTACTTCTTTGGTTTATTCCAACTGGCATTTGTACGCATGGCCACCAGTCACAGAGCCAAGAACAGACCAGGCAAACTATTAGAGGGAGCAACAAATGCCCAGTAAGAAGGAAATAGTGAGTCTCAGTGTTAGGATCCAGGCTGAGTCAACATGGAAACTGTCCCAGAGGGGCTGAGACTTACGGTGGATTCTGCACAGTAACCATGGAAAGAGGGACATGGTGCTACTTGGTTCATGCAGAAAACTTAAGCTCTGCTATAGCATTTCTCCCCCTCCAGTTTTCTGTGCGACTATGAAGTTCCCTCTTCATAGAGAGATCCTGTGACAAGTAGCTTCAAGAGGTGAAAAGGTGGAGCTTGGCAGAGTCACACGGTGAGGGTCTCTCTGATTTGGGGGTGCCCGGCAGCCAGACAACTGTGCTTGCAGGACCAGCAAGCTCCCCATGGTGGCAGTGGAAAGGGGGGGCCTGCACCAAACACAGCCTTCCTTGCTTGTTTCCCAGAGCAGCGGACTGGGTTTGGCATCTGAAGGTATTGGTCTCTAGATCTCATGCAGAAGCCTGCTTCTTAGGACTTAAGGCCCAGCCCATTATACTTAAAACTGAAACTCCCTAGTCTTCCTCTTCCATTTGTCAAAAGGAATCACAATTCATTCTTTGTGAAATGTATAAAATAACAAAGGTGATACTCACAAAATACATCTCCTCGGAGGCTTCGCTCCTGTTCCACGTCGTTCTTCAGGGCTTTCTCTTTTCTTTTCTCTTCCTTAAGCCCCTCTTTGATTTTCTCTTCATTCCCTTTTTTTATTCCAGGAGAGTTCCGACCCCTGGAAAGACTCTCTTCATAGCTGATGGGCTTCGAGGTAACCTTAGGGGCACGAGTCCCGGTGGGTCCTGGGGTGACATTTTGCATTTTTATCTTCTTTCTCATGCTGTTTTTGTAAGCAAGCAACTTCTTGATCCTGTCTTTGATGGTCCCAGGTACTCTGAGGATTTCCCTCACAGAATTTTCAGGAATAACTAAAACAAACAATAAACAATTATGAGTACTGATAATTAGGTCGCTGGTATACAGTGGGACACACTGGAAATGCTGTAAGTTCATGCTTCCAGAATCAACCCGTATGAGGCTCCACCATGCAAGATTTTAGGAAGAACTATATTTGCATCTGTTTCGAGCAGGTCCATTGCGATGGTGGTAATCTTCACTACCTTTTGTTAACAGACACGCTTTATTTTGCTTCAGAAACTAGTGAAACACCTGCTACTACCCGCTCAGAGGAATGGATTTTTCCAGGATCCTCTAATGTATCTGCTTTCATGCTGGTACTCCCCGATCCTGGTATTGGCCAAGGAGCCCTAGAGATTTGTTCAAGTTCAATATTCAAAGGATACAGCTAGACAGCATTAGGTCAAACCATATCAATTGCCAGTAATGGGCCATTTGTGACCCACAAACATGGTGGTTTCTGGTTCACTGTACACAAACTTCCTTTCCGTTCCCCCCCTTTTAATTTTTTTTGGGGGGTGCTGGGGGTTGAACTCAGTGCCTTGCACTTGCCAGGAAAGCACTCTACCACTTGACCTAAATCCCCAACCTCCGCTCTCTCCCCTTTAAATGTTTAAAACTCAGTCAACCACTATCTAAACCTAAATGATTTTATTTATTGTAGTTTTTACAGAGACTTCTATATTTACCGTTTCACGTCCATTTCCCAATTGTGGCCATGAAATTAATTTGCTTTTAAAAACACACGTGTAGATTTATTCTTCCTGTCCTGTAGTGACTGGGTGACCCTGGGATGGGGGGAGTGTTAGTGGAGTACTCAAGCAGTAGAAAAAGGTCATTTACGTCAATGTTCGTGTTTTGTAGATGGAGATATACATGATAATTAAGAATATCTAACTGATGTGAAAAAGTAACTGACTTAAAAAAATTAAAAACACTGATCTTTAACATCTAATATATTGTCCTATTATGAAATATCTAGGAAAAAATATCTAGGCTTGAGCTAATCTAACACAAGCAGAGTTTGTAAACACCTGTGCCAATGCACTCAAATCTCCTACCTGGATACAGTTTAGACTTTAGAGGGAAATGAGAGAAGAAAGTAGACATCATTTTTAATGCATAAAGTAATACTCTAAAAATTGGGTTGGGATTTTATTAGGATGTATTTCTTGGCAATGTTTTAATGTCTTCTCCTGTTTCGTTCCTTCGTCATCATTTGCCTAACTCAATCTGTACCAAAGTAGTAGAAAAATAAAGAAGACGTTCACAACATTTTGGGTAATCAAAAGGGGGAAAGAAAATGCTTTGAAAATATATATGCTCTTCATTAGCACATTACTTTGACATCCATCGAAAGGCTAGTAGGACAAAAATGCAACATTTCTGTTTTCAATGAAATGTCCTGATTGTTTATCATCGTGGCAACCTGTACTTACAGGTACGGAGTCCACTAGTACCAAAAGGAGTAACGCATCTTTTCTCATGTTGCTGGCCTTTGTGTGGCCTGCTTTAGCTCCTCTGCCTCGGGTTGCACGTTCACCTTTGATTGTAATATGCTGACACACATCGCCCTTCCCCCGGAGGTCCCACTGTGTACTCCTGTCCATGGTCCCCTGAATCTCTTCCCAGTACCCAGCATGAAAAACGAACAGGGAACACCCATTCCCTCAGATTTCCTTTGTGCAATCAGCAACGTAAAGCTAAGGACCTTTAATAAATAATGAGGAGAGAGTTTCAGTCCGCACCACCCAATCCTAAACATCTGCTTTCAGTTTTTCACTTTGAAATTTCAAATTTTCTTACTGAAAAGAAAAAAACATCAAAATGTCATGACCTTTGAATCAACAATTTCATTCCCTTCCTATGCGAAGAGAAAGCCACGCCAAGATAAACTGCAGCCTAAAGATACGCAGAACTGGATTTGGTTTTATCTGGGTACCACTGTTTCAAATTTGACATCACTGATTAGTGTTTTCTCTTAACAATTCTTAATTATTGCACCCTCTTTTGGGGACTATGAAAATGTGGGAGAAAGTTGCAGTGGGAGGGTCTTTGGCATGTTTGGGAGCTCAGACACACAAACAGGGATCTCCAAAGCCTTCACGTCACGAGCCAGTCTTGTACCTGAATTTGACAGTATCTTCTTGGGGGGATTAGATATTTTTCTAAATATCCACTCTGTCTACAACATCTCCTTATCTGAAAACCTTGATTTTAATTTCATATCTTTGGGGTAAGACTTGATTAATGGAGATCACTACTGGGTGAGAATATCTTACCCAGGAGGAATATGACTGACATTCATTCACTTGTGCTCACTCCACCAGATGAGCCCCTATCATCTGCCAGGAGAAACGTCCCACCAGCATGAGCTGTGGCCACAGTCCTGGGAGGATGGGTTTAGCCACAGTGAGGCTCTGCCATGCCGTGTGACCCGGGAAACAGGAAAGAGCCGGACGGAATGCAAGCTGAGTCAGGAGAGTTTGTCACAGAGGGGACCAGGAGCCCTCTCCACCACAGGGCATTAACACACCTCTCGTGCGCTTGAGCACGCAGTCCTGGATTTGACTCCTCAATTGCATCTTTTAGCCGTATGTCCTCAAACTAGTTCCTAACTTCTCTTAGCCTGAGTCTCCCCACTTACAAAAGTGGGATAAGAATTGTGAGTTTAATGACTGAATACACATCAGTTACTAAGATCAGAGCTTCTGACATACTCAGCATGGTTAGAAGTCATCACCGGAATATTTAAAATCTTTTGCTGAGTTAAAAATAAATTTGCCAGGCCGTACCTCGAAATTTCTAATAGAAATTAAATTGTGGTGGCCTGGCTGTACCCAAACCCATCTTCTTAAATAATCTCTGGATAAACTGAATTAAGCCGTAAATGCACTTTTAATGACTAAGTTGTTTTTCAATGGGAGCTATTGTTGGATTTTGGTTTAAAAAAAAGCCTTTGCCATTATTGCTCCTAATACTAGTGCGTGCTTACAGAGCATTTAATATATTCTGGACTGTAGTTAAGCCCTTTAGATGGATGTTCATTCATTCTGTATGGATCATTTCATTTAATCACCAAAACAACATGAATGACTAGATACTATTATCCTTATTTTGCAGACCAAGAAACTGAGGCACTGAAAGGATAAATAATTTATTCTCAGTCCACAGGCAGGAGGCCAGGGATCCTGGAGACCAGCTAAGGTAATCTCATCCCAAAAGCTGTGCTTCTGGTAGCTCAATGACATTTTCCTTTTGTAAATTGGTTTGTTACTCTCCTAATTGGGTTTTATCTTCATTCTTAATTTTTTAGAATGAAGTATAGCTGCTGTCAATTCAAGACTGAAATATCTATTAGTGTATTATTAAGACTCGGATATCCTAGAACAGTTACAAACAGACACATCTACTTTGAGGGTGCTTCTGCCTTTGGGAGGTGGTGTGTAAGAATAATCTACTACTTCCTCTCAAAACTCTGAGCTCATGCTAAAAGCCACTATGTCAAGGGTAGGGCGCAGTTCAATGGCAGAGCACTTCTCTAGCATGTGTAAGGCCGTGGGTCTTAACCCCAGTATCACCAAAAAAACCCTCCAAAAACAAACAAAAAAACCCCCCAAAAGTTGGGACATCAGTGTTCAATATCATATAATAGCAATTCATGCTCATGTGAATCTATTTTGCAGCATAACATTTTGTAATGCTGAATGCTAATTGAAAGCATTTTTGTAACCTTTTTACAAACATAAACACGGACTTTTGATAATCCTTTAAGCAATAGGTTTGTTAAGATCAATTTTCAACAGAAATATGGTTGTTTACTTCACAGAGAACTGAAGAAAAATGGAAAGAGCTGGACAATATACCAAATGACCCAAAGATAGTTTTCCCTTTTCAATAAATATTCTAGTGAAAGACTAAAGAAATAATTCAGCTGCAGAACAGATAGAAAACAAAATACAGTTTGCAGATGTTAAAGAGAATAGTAAATTTGAGGTTTCAAAGAATACAGAACATTTTGTTTTACCCCAAAATATACTTAAAGTTGGATGCTCGAAGAAAAACAGAAGTTTTCTTGACATAAGAAATGTTTGTTCAAAAAAAAAAAAAAAAAGCCAGGCGTGGTGGTCCATGCCCGTAATCCTAGCATTTGGGAGGCTGAGTCAGGAGGATCTGTGTGAGTTTGAGGCCAGCCTGTACTACACTGTGAGATCTTGTCTGAAGGAAAAAAAAAAAAGGAAAAAAAGAAAAATAAGGAAATGTTTGTGTTAATATGAGATTTATAATTTTAAAACACTGGTTTACCATGTAGAAAACAGGGCTGCAAACCACGATCCAACGGCATGTTAAAGCTGTTGCCACCACAGTGGCCTGGGGATCAAAGGATGAGGAAGGTGACTCTAGGTTTACTCTGGGAAATAGGAGAGATAGATCTTTTGCAAACAGGGAGCAGGGACAAGAGATGGAGGGAGCGGGGAGAAAAGGGGAAGGAAAGAGGGAGAAGGGAGCTAAATAGAATCAAGATGTGTTATGTACATGTATGAACTTCCCACGAGGGATATAGTCATTGTGTGCGGCAAAGGTACTAATAAAAATTAAAATTTGAAAGAAAAAATATAAAAACTAGAGAAAGCCCTGAGGCCACAATGCAGAGAAAGTCTACAGTGCCATGGCTAGGGACACACACAGGAGTGTCTACCCCAGCTCCTTGGAGTTATGGGCTCCTAGGGACAGTGGCCTGGCCCATTACAAGCACCCACAACAGGCCTATCACAATCTCCACTTTGGATACAAGAAACGGAGCTCAAAGAGGTTAAAAAGCTTGCTAGAGGTCCCAGCAGGCCTTCCCAACCTGGAATGCGGAATGCACGTGTTCCAATTTGGTGGCATGAGAAGGTGTATTGGGCACAGGTCCCTGAGCACTCCTTAAATATGGAAAACTGATTTATTCTATTTCCTCTCTGGAGGGCTCCCAATGCTGTGGAATCCCTCCTTCAAACTCTCTCTCTCTCACAAGGACATCATTGAGTACTTCTACCCAGACGGAGCAAAACCCCAGCATTGAGCTGCCAGCAACCGAGCAGTCCGTTAATCCCACCCTCAGTCCCATGTAAGACTGCTGCCCAGAGCCGCACACTTGAAGGCCTGCGGCCGTGGAATGTCTACTCTGTGGGGCTCCCTGCTTCATTCTTATGTTTCCCGCAGTCGTTTTGAAGACAGAATGTAACCTCTGCCCATTGGTCTTCATCTGCTTTGGGAAGCCATTTTGATTCCACATTTCTTAAAATATTTCCAGGCACAGTTTATGCTTTTGCACACTATTTCTTTCCCAGGCTACAGAGTGCCCTGTTCTTTGGCAGTTCTTCACAGTGCTTGATTTCCAGATTCATTTTCTTCGGTTAGATTCTTTTACACACACTCTTGCCCAGTGGCACTCGACCACAGTCCACTGGGGTACCATGACCTTTTATGAGCGTGCTGCTAAATGCCCATCGCAGTAAACGCAGCTTAGTTTTGCATGACCGAGCAGATGCTCCATTACAGCTATTTGCATCATCCGGAACATTGACTGCAGGGGGACATGGCACGTGACGCAGGTCAGGGTACGCCTTGCAGCCAGACTTGTTGGAACTTGTGGAAACTCTGCTAAGGGTTACATGAGATAGGTAAGACAGGGAAGTAAACAAGTACGGTCACTAGAGGGATAAACCTAGCAGGCTTTGGATGCCACGAGACACTGCTCATGGTGGGGGGCTGCCACTGTGACCACAGCTGACTTACGCTGGGGGTTCACCGTGATTTCTAGTCCTTTTCTCTTTCAGGGTACACGGGAGGATTATTATTAGCTGAAAAAAAATCTCTTGAAGACTCTCTTTGGACATAACACGCATGTTTAAACCTTTCTCGTTGTAATTGTTAACAGCAGTGACAGTGTATAGTTGTATAACTGGATTATAAATTTAAAGTTTTAACTCATAATCATTAAAGAATTCACCAGTAAGAACAGTGGAACTCTTTACTATATATTTAAAAAGGTGAATCCAGGCTTGAGGGTGATGAAGTGCTGCTCTCTGCTTCATCATATTTTATTTCGATTGTGCATTCTGGAAAAAGTCCTCATTCATCCTAAAGGATTGCTTGTTACTACACCATACCTCTCTCTATCCTGATGGATGTATTTGCTCGGTGTCTTTTGTCCTTATTTTCAGTAGCTGAAAGTATGTTGTGATTAGAAAAATATGAAAAACCTTCGCTGTTCTTTTAGTTTAGTGACTATAACTTTAGTGAGTATTGGAAATGTGGTCCAACTAACAAAAGACACAAGTCTGAGGCAGAGTTCAATTTAGACATGGTACATGGAGAGAGGAGAGAGGGGGCGAGAGAGAGAAATGAAGGGATGAAGCAATCGCAAAAACGCCATGGCCAGATGCTACTTACCAGAACACTGAAGTCCACTGCCTTTGTAGCCCTGCTTGCATTTGCACTTGAAGGATCCCTGGGTATTGAGGCAGTTGGCATGGGGGCTGCACGTGTGGGTACTCACAGCACATTCATTTAGATCTAAAAACGGAAACATTCCAGTGAACAACGTTATAAGAACAGGGCTCACTGAGAGACTGTCTGTCTCTTATACTCCAGCAACTCCAAGGCCAACCACTCACCACCACCAGCAAACCAAGAGCTGCCCGAGAACTGAGAGGTATCGGGCAGGAGCCCCGGCTTTATCTGACGCCTGCCTGGCAGCTCAACTCCCCCATAGTGGTGCTTCTCCCGCTTGTTCAGGGCCTGCAGATCTGTAACGTGCTCAAGGCTTTTTCTTAACGTTTTCGTGTGTCTAATTTAGAACTAAATAACAATATCCGAAAATAAATTCTATATTTAAAAACTCCTAAAAGACAAACTCCTAAAAAACAAAGGACAAGCTCAGCAAGGAAGCCCTGACGTCACCCAAACTCAGAGGCATGGGCATTTTGTTCCAAGACTGCCAGAAGAAAGGTCAGGCTGGTCTGAGCTCGTCTGCTGGATGCAGAGGCGGAAAGTTTGCCAAATTCCATCCCAGAGAGAGGTTCATTTGCTCCATTCTCCATGCCGCTGTCTATCTACGCATCGGGAGACACAGCTTACAAAATGGCTTATTGTTTTTTATTCAGCCATAAAGGGAGCACCGATGCTAATCTTAATCACTTTTAAAGCCTCGGAGACTTGTTTCCTTGGGGACTGTGAAGCGCTCAGTGTGACTCCCCAGCCAGTGCTGTGGAACTTCCCTAGGAGCGCCAGGGAGCAAGCACACACCGTCCACAGACATTGGGGCACAGAGCCGGCTGCGTCTGTAGGAGGGCATGGGGTCGGAGGTCACGACAGACACGGATGCTCTGGGCCTGTCCCGGACGATTGCTGTGTATGAGAAGACGGGAGGGAAGAGCTGCGGAGATTTCACAAGACAGTTCAAACCCCAGCAATGGAGTGTTGCCCCAACACGATCACCCAAGACATGTCCTGGGAAGCCCTGAACATAGAGTTGAAAGAAATCCTATTTTCCCAACTGTTAGCTTTCCATGTCACATGTCACCTTTGTTACACGAGTTACGTGAACAGGATTCTAGAGGGAGCCCGCATTTCCCTTCACAACAGGACAGTACGATGAGGGTAAGGAGAACGCTTCTGAGGGCCTCTCCAAACACCCCAGCTCTCGTGCTCATTGACGCTTGGGGTCCCTTCACTAAGGAATAAAGCATTTTAGTTTGCACAGTTTAGGCCAGTAGCCGGCAGGTACCAGAATCTTATCAGAGAGTGATTTTGGTGACTGTGGAAAGAGAACATTTTATTCGGAGCTCCAAATATGAAAGGAGTGAAAGAAGAGAGAGGAAAGAGCGTGTGTCCTTGTCTGCATTCGTTTTTCTAAAACCACCCTAGTAGGAACTGCTGTGAACAGACCACTGAGATCTTGTGAGTCTTCCTTTTAGCAAATATAAATACTGCTTTATTGTTCCCATTTTATATGTGTAATTGGAGCCAGAACAGAAAATATAAAATGAAACAAAAACCCCACAAAATTCGCCTCAAGGTGTGTCCCTCCACAAGAGAGCTATATTGCTTAAATCTTTATTGATCTGGTTTCATAACTGTTATCACTGGAGTCCCTACGTGCCAGAAATGTAATGTAAGCTGTTCTCTGAGTTAATCTGGTCACTACAACTGACGGATTGAACTGACACCAAAATATCTATATAGAAAACCTATGGGTTTGGTGGGGAGAGGAAAAAAGGAAAAGGCGCCATTAGATCTTACCCACACAGTCATATCGACCACTGATGTATTTCAGTTCAAACCCAATGTGACATTTGCAGTAGTAGCTTCCGAATGTATTCACACATCTCCGATTGTAGGGGCAGACTGGTCTACCAGAGGCACATTCATCAATATCTAGGGCGTAGAACCAGAAGGTATCAGCAATGGCAAGAAAAGTAGCCCCAACATATGCACTGTTGCACTCCCAGCCACAGCATGAAGCGTGCACCCACACGTGCAGACCCCTTGCCAGGAGAACTGGTTATCTGGCGCCATATCCTATCTTTTGGGAGGTACTCTAGATGTGCCTGGTGCTCTTCCTTAATGTCTTTATACCCCATGCAGATCTTTTCCTAGTGGCGTTGCCTCCCTGTGACGTCACTACTTTAGTCACATCAGCTATCATGTCAGACCCTGGCTCTTCTGGGGCAGGGTGTGTGTCTGACACTTGGGATCCATGCATCATATGTGCAATGAGTGAATAAATATTTCCCCAACTAGTCTATTGTCTAGCATATACAATTTTTGAAAACAGAGTCAGCTACACTTTCAGCAAACCACATACACATTTAAGATTTACATTTTACAGAGTATCATTCCATTCTCAAGCTCCTCCAAGGATTCTGCAGTATTGACTCAAAGCACAGAAATGTGGGTGTGTAGGAGTACACTTCCGCATATGTGGAGGGTCAATGGTAACTGTGTAATGATGCAGTGTTAGCTCAAAACAGGCGTGGTCCTTTTCCACTATTGTGAGTGATGTTGCGGAGGGGCTGACGGCTATGCTGACTGATTACTGACTCAAGCTGGGCTTTAACTTTTCAGACATCAAGTCAACTAAGAGTTTTGCTGTCCGTTGGGACCTGTGGATAAAGAGGCAAGCTGGCGCTGGCTCACTGTTCCCCTTGCATTCTTCAAATAACAAGTAGATGTTGGATTGACCACAAGTATTTTCTAGCGATCACTGTCATGCTCACCCTCTTTCCCTTCCAATTAAAATGTCACCCAACAAATCCAAGAGGTGAGTAGAAATTTGGATTTAGTTTGGCCAAGATTTAACCTTGTCCTATAAATCAGATTTGACTCAAGAGTACTGAATGCTGTGACTCTAATTCAATTTTTGATTACTTTCGAAGAGAGGACATGATTTTAATTTACACATTTATTTTAAAAAGTGTTGGACTGATTTAGTACCTGTTTGGGGGAGCTTACTACATGCACTTTATCAAATTATGTACATTTAGGATAAATAAACTTCCAATGCCTTGAGTGAGAAATATTTTTATTGCTTTGAAGATTATTAAATTATCCTGCTATTTGGTATTGAAATCTAAAAAGATTAAGAACTCTTTCCGCATTCTTGTTTGGTTTCATGTTCTTTATTGAGGCTTTTACTCACTTGACCTAAATATTATGTCTATTGGGTGTAATTGAATTGTTATGAGTATAACCATTTGATGCAGTATAATTATAATGAGTGTATACAATCTGGTGGATGACCATAACTCAGATTCACAAAGAACCACAGCACAAGATGTACAGCATTGTTTCAGTCACTGAGGGTGCCCTGCGGGTGCCCCACCCATAACCTCTCAGCTTTCTCTTTCCATAGCTGCCACAGACTGCTTGCTGGACCTCTGAGCTTCTGTTCCAATCCCCACCTGGGCCAGGCCGGGAGTACTGGGGAGTCGTGCCCTGGAGCAGCTCCCCATCCGTGAAGGGCAGGAGTTGATGGAGACATACCCAGAACTCTGGGCCCGGAGGAAAAGCTTATAGGCAGCCTCCCCCGGTCTCGCAGAGGTGCCCATAGCGCGTTTAAACTGCTCATTGAATTCACCTGGCACTAGTCTGTCCTTTCGCTGCTCACTTCCCTGTTCCTCAGCTGGCGGTTCCCAAAATCACCTCCCCAACCAACTACTTGCTCAGTTTCTGTGGAACCCAAAACTGAGTTACAAAACAAGACAAAGGAGAGCAAGAGACCAAAGTTTTATGACATGGATCTGATGAAACTCAGAGTTATAAACAAAGGCTTTATATGCTCCTTCACTAATACTGTTGATTTAATCTGCTCATTTTCTCCAGTCAAAAATAATTATGGAATGCTTAGCTTACAAAATTTAGAGCAAGTTTTCTTGGTGAAATTGGTAACTTAAATTAAACAATGTAGAAGGTATACACTATTTTCACTAATGTTATGTCCAAAAATATGTAAATACATTTTGTCTGGGAAAATATTTGCTGGAATTTGGCTGTAAGATCTTACTCAGTGATGACAAATGAATAGTAGAGTTTCTATCGGATGGTACTTGAAGTAAAATATGCAGGGTAAGCATAGGAAAGTAAAATTACTTTTATCTTTTTTCCACTGTGGCATTAGGCAATGCAGAATACTAGAGAAATGTTCTTTCTAGCACCCCCATGTCTAGAGAGAAATGACTACAAATGTCATCTAAGAAATGGACACACATCTGTATGTTTAGAAGTTTGCAGCGCCCAGTCAGCAAAAGGATTGTGAGGCATGAAGAGGAGCTCATTCAGGAAAGGATGAGTAGAGTGGTGGCCGCTCCTGCTGTCCTACCTAGGCACACCCTCCCGTCTGGGGCCAGGTGGAGTCCTGAGGTCGGACACAGGCAACGAGGCCCTTCCTCTGTGTCTTTACAGCCATACTGGCAGTTGGTCCCAGCACACGTCTGAGAGTCTGCAAAAGTAGACAAGGATTAGCCCATCCCTTCTGAGATGTCGGGCACGCTTACTAAGAAACTCTCTCTGAACTCTGAGGCATTAAATGCAACACGTGGAACAGCATTAAAGAACAAGTTTCATTGTGTGTGAGTTCCAAACGGAAAGCCCAAAGGAATCTGGGCAGGGGGTGGTGTCTTAGCGGCACCTGGGCTGCACCCTGCCCGTGGTCTGCTTTGTTGGGTGAGGCACCGGAACTGACGGTCTGTAGGAAGGACATACGGCTCTCCGACTGCATCTCTTTCTCCTCTTCTGTATGCTCGGGTCACTCCTCTGTGTCACTCGGCTGGGCTCCATGCATTCAAAGCAACTGCTCATGTAGGTCACGGGTCCAAGCCATAGGGTAGGAGATAGCCCTGCGCATACACACCCTCAGGGAGAGTCACTGAGTCACAAGACTTGGTCTTTCAAGTACGTGTGTTAAAACATGGCAGATACTGCCAATCAGCTGCCCGAAAGCAGCTGGACCCATTTTCTGGACGCATTTTCTCTTGCCATTCTCACCATGGGGGGGCTGGAAAATCAGATACTTGTCTCTTTCCCAGCTTCCTTCTCAGCAAGGAGTGGCCATGTGACTCAGTATGGCCAAAGACATATAAAGATAAGTCCACTGCACGGTATGGAGTTTCTGGAAAAAGATATTGCTACATGATTAAAGGGACTAGTATGAAAATGGTATTTGTTCTTTGGTGTCGCTTCTGTCCCCTTAGTTTTGCCTTCCTTCAATGCGTGTATGACATTTGGAGCTGAAGCAGCCATATTGCCACTATGAGGCCACAAGCATAAGAATAAAATCAGTACTCTGATGATGATGGCAGGGACTGAGTCCTTGTTGAGCTGCCCCAGAACTGCTTTGCCTCCAGCTTTTTTAGTAAATGAGATAATGTAGTTGGATTTTTCTGTTGCTTGTTGCTAAACATAACTTCTTTAGCAGGGATCCAGCATACATGAATCATAAATGCATAAGGGCTGAAATCTTCCTATGGTTGCAGCCCGATGTCCACAACAGAGGAGCCCAGTGAACACACTGGCTCCATCCACCCTCTTTCACAACATGCCAATCACCCTGTGGACAAAGGAGACTGTGAGGGGCCAGGAGGGACAGAACCAGCATCCAGGAGAGAGGTATGGGGCTGCCTGGACACTAAGCTATAGCCAGGGAGCACAGGGAGCCCCTAGACATAGAGAAATACAAAGGGAGCCCGGGAATAGAGACCTATGGGAACACAGCAAGCACCTACTGTGGTCTTTTTTCTTTGTCCATCCTCTTTTACACTTAATCTTTAAAGTTAACGTAACTCTATTTTTCCACTGTGGAAAGAAATCCTTTTTGGCACTGATTGTGCTCTCACGGAATATTTCAGAAGCATCCATTAGTGTCTATCTTTTGAGAAACTTGAAGAGGTCACTATAAAAGCCCAGACAGTGGTCCCCCTGGGGGCGGGGGAGGGGGAGGAGGCTCCGCTGAGTTCTGCTTGGTTGTCCTTACAAGGGCTTCGGCCTAGTAAGAACTCATTAAACTATGCATTTGCTTCCTGTGAGTTTCTGTATAATTTATAATAATAAGGATTTTTAAAACAAGACACTTTGAATGCTGGCTTTATCTCTTCGGCTTGCTCACTAATGGAGGGTCTGAGTGACTAGTGGTGTGGAGGCACTTTGCCAGAGAGGGACAGGATGAGGAGGTGCTGGGGGGCGGTGAGCCATGCACCAGGCAAGATTTTATAACCTTGGGAAAGCCCGGGGATGAGCAGGGGAGTCTGCGCGACTCTGCGAACACAGGCAGCTGGGTTTGCTGGGGGCTACAGGGTGGAGGAAAGAGAGATGGGAGCGAGGTGGGAAGGGGGAAGGCAGTCAGGGAGCGTGGGTTTGCCTTTCAGCTGCAACATAAAACCTGAAAAGCCTTTCCTCTCCATAAGTGAATGGATATAGACTCTCCCCTCCCACGGGACATGGGTGTTTCTTTATCACAGAAGGGCTTTTCTGTGCAGTCGGAATGCATTTCCAGCGAGAGCCACTAATCTTTGGGAGTGGGGCGGGGGCGTGAGAAAGGCGACTGGAGGGGAGGATTCATGGCCTGAGACGGCATGGATATTTATCACCTCCCCAAAACGATATGCTCACATTGGCAACATGCTTAGTGTCAGGATGAAACCCAACCGGCCCCTGCCTATGTGGAGATACACATATAGATACATAATTTATTTTCCTCCCCGTTTTCCTTTTCCTTTGTAGAGGAAGTGTCCAGAAGAGGCAAATCCACAGAGACAGAAGGCAGATTAGTGGCTGCCAAGGGCAGGGAGGAGGGAGTGTGGGGAGCGCCTGCTAATGGGTATGGGTTTCTTTTTGAGGCGAGATGTTCTGGAACTTGATACTGGTGATGGCTGTAGGACATTGTGAAGGCACTAAATGCCACTTTTTAAAATGGTTACAATGGTGCACTTCATATTTTGTATATTTTACCATAAACTTTTTTAAAGCAAGTGCCTGAAGATGTTTTAACCTGAGGCAATACTGGAGATTGTTGGGGGCGGGGGCGGGGCGAGATCACTCAAGTCAGCCTTTTCCCACGCATCAAATGGCCAAAGCCAAGGCTCGAAAGTTGAGCAAGAGCGAGGCTGCTGGAACTTACTGGCACACGTCGCATCTGGCATGAGCATGTGGCCGCTGAGACAGAAGCACTTGTAGCTGCCGTGTGTGTTCACACATCTGTGCTGGCATGGCCTCGGTTTGATTCCACACTCGTTCACATCTGCTGGGGTCATTGAAAAGAGGAGAAAGGTTAACTGGATGGGGAACCATCCAGGCGCAGAACACTAGATGCTAAGCTTAGAGAGGACAACTGGGTTGGCTTCCCTGGAACCCGAAACCTGGTCACCTCTTTCCCTACCTTAAAGTGCCATCTTGAGGGACTGGTGAGGATGTGAAGCAGATGAAATGATCATTCATCGTTGGAGGGAATGGAAACCGGTAGAAACACTTTGGAAACCTGGCAGAATCTACTGAAGTTAGTTACAGACATACCCATAACCTGACAATTCCAGTGCTGGGTACATATGTAACAGAAATGTGGATACAAACAGCCACTGAAGTGAAACTAACGGCACTAGTTTTAATAGCTCCAAGTGAGAATTTGTCCAAATACTTCCCAACAGGATAGATTAATGACTTTTTTTCCTTGTTTCTTTTTTCCTTTTTTTTTCCCTCTAGATTAATGACTTGTATACACACGCAGCAGAATACTCCATGGCAATGAGGTGAATCTCACAAACATGATATTGAGTGGAAGAAGCAGGACACACACATGCCTACATACTGTGTTACTCATTTATGTTATGTTAAAAAATAGATGCAACTAATCTGTGATAGATGAGGCCAAGATACGCTTTTCTTGTTGGGGCAGAAGTGACTGGATGGGACACGAGATTCTTGGGGAGGTGACTGTTAAATTTCTATTTTTTTTAATTTGGCTACTAGTCTACACGGGTGTTTGTAAAATTTTATTGTGTTACGCATACTTGCTATATGCACAATTCTATGTGTATACTACTGGAATTGAAATGTAGAAATATACAATTTAGATGTTTCTGCCTAGAGTGTTTCCCAGGCAGCCTGTAATAGATGCCAGCAGTGCAGCCTCCTTACCATTGTTCTTTTGGGTAGCTCTGGACCGACCTGATCACCTTGGCTCATACCCTTCTGGAGGGAGCCCTGTCAGGCAGCTGGGTGGCCAGAACAGAGGACATTTAGTCCCTTGTAAAGATGTTCACAGGATGTCGTTAAGTGATAAGAGAAATTCACAGAGCAATCTGTATAGATGGATCACAAATTTGTAAAACAATAAAGAAATAAAAAAGAATGTGCAAGAAAAAAGGGAGGATGTGCTCTCCATGCTAATCATGCTTGTCTTAAGTGGTAAGGTCTAGGGCTGCAGTCCCCAACCTTTTTGGCACCAGGAACCAGTTTTGTGAAAGTTTTCCCAAGAACAGGAGTGGAGGGAGGATGAGGGTGGGTGGTAATTTGGGGTGATTCGAAGAAACTCTCAACCTAGATCCCTCGCATGCGCAGTTCACTGTAGGTTGTACACTCCTATGGGATTCTGATTCGAGAGCTGATCTGACAGGAGACGGAGCTCAGGCGGTGATGCCAGTGATGGGAAGTGGCTGTAAATACAGATGAAGTTTTGCTCACTTGTCAAACGTTCACCTCCTGCTCTTTTTTTGGCCCTGTTCCTAACAGGCCATGGAACCGTGCTTGTCAGTGCTTTCTAAAAGACAGTTTAAACACTGAGAATTGTAACGTTTTTAGTAAAACAAAAATAACTCATAAAGAAACTAAACCTTTGAAAGGGATCATGGGTAACGGATCTTGTTTTTGAACATGTGGTCATACGTGGGGGCCTCAAGAGGCTTACATCCGCCGAGGAAAGACAAAACCACCACATTCCACGGAAGACGGAAAGCCAGCGCGGCCACAGGCCCAGCAGTGCGCCCTTTGCTTCTGACAAGATTTTTATGTGAGGCTTTCCCAGCACCCTCGCTGGACCTTTGAAAGTCCCTTCTCCACTGCGCATGCCCTCTGCCCTGCGCTCTCCCTCACAAGATCCTAATAGCTGAAAAATGCTGACGGGACCTAACGGGAAACCCAGGAGTACCCCATCACCTGGCTCTTAACTCAGAGGTGACTCTCTTGTCCCTTGGAAGGAGCATTTTTGGGAAAGACATCAGTTGGGTGGAGCTCTAAGGCCTGCCGCCCTGAGAGGACATATGTGGACTTCGATCGAGCAGGGCAGGAAGGCTCCGGAGGAAAGACAGACAGTCCCAAACTTGAGCGAACCCCACGGCTCCCTCAATGCTGACATTTTACTGGGACTTAAAACTACCATGAAGAATATGGTCTCTATTCCAAGTCCCTTGAGAAAATATCTTGACATAGAATCTGAAACTTTTGCAAAACCAAATTTTGGGGTGTGCAACCTGTGGCAAGGGGTACAGCTGAGCGACCACTTAGGGGCGCGGGGTCCTCAGTGCGCCTCCCCTCAAGCCGCTGGGTGGAGCTCTAAGGAGCACCTTGGGGCTCCGGCCCGGCCTCCGCGTGGGCGGTGGGACACGGGAGACAGATTCCTCGCCCAGGCTGCAGGGCTGCCGGGGCACAGACAGGCTACTCCAGTGTGTGCGGCTAAGCTTCCGGTTTGGCGGCCAGGGCCAGGAAGGGTAGAAGGCAGCGGATGGCTGCCTGTGGCTCAGTCTCCACTCTCCCTTCTAGGACTCTGGTAGCCTTTCTTAAAGGCAGCTGGACTTGATTTGCTGCTGTTCGTTCATCTTCCTCATAGGGTGGGGACAGTTTTTACTGTTGCAGGTTTGTTCATGCCAGGTTTCTTACTCTCTGTTGATGTTTGAATTCGGATCATTCTTTTTTTCTTTTTTTTTTTTGGTGCAGAGGATTGAACTCAGGGCCTTGCACTTGCTAGGTAAGCACTCTCCCACTTGAGCTAAATCCCCAACCGCTCAGATCATTCTTTTTTGTGTGGGTGACACTGAGGATTGAATCCAGAGCCTTTGCACTGAGCTGTATTTCAGGTCCTTTTTATTTTTTATTTTGAGATAGGATCTTCCTAAATGGCCTGGTTGGGCTCGAACTTGTGATCCTCCTGCCTCAGACTCCCAGAACCCGGCTTGGACCATTCTTTGCTGGGGGCGGGGAGCTGTTTTGTGCATTGCAGGGTGTTTACCAGCATCCTTGCTGTCCATCCACTAGATACCAGTAGCACTTCTCACACCCCGTGTGACTACCGACTGTCCCCAGACATTTCCAGGGCTTCTCTGGGTGACTAAATCATCCCACTTCAAAACTGCTGGTCTATAGCAAAGACCAGACCACTCGCTGCAAGGAGGTATTTTTATTCACCATAATGGCTCTCGAGATTTCTCAACCTCAGCACTCCCGACATTTGGATCCTATCATTCTTGGTTGGAAGCAACTTGTTTGTGTACTGTAGGATGTTTAGTGACATCACTAGCCTCTAACCATTAGGCAGTTCCCCTCCAAATGTCCTCAGACACTGTCAGACGTCCCCTGGGGTAAGGCTCCCAAGTTCGGCAAATAAAAATACAGGATTCCCAGTTAAATTTGAATTTCAGATAAAAGACTAACCCCATACAATATTTGGAACAAACATATACTAGACAATTATTTATTGTTTATCTGAAATTTAAATTTATTTATTAAAATACAATGGGCACCTGTGCTTTATCTTGCAACTCTTCCTGGGGGACAAAATCACACAGGTTGCAAAACCACTGTTCTAGATATTATAAATAAATACTTTTATGCCTTCAGATAAACAGCCTAGGACAAACGTCACAAGTGGTCTTTTAAAATGCATCAATTATAATAAGAATATGAGCATCATTCAACCCAACAATTCCATTTTTTGCTATTCATCCCACAAAAGTACTCAAGAGTGCAAAGATACGAATAGAATGATGCTTGACTGAGCACTGTTTGCAATGGCAAAAAATGGAGAGAGCATAAATGGTCATGGTGGAGAGATCTGCTCATCACTGCTAGAAGTGTCCCCACCAGGGAGCAGGGGTGGCCTCAGCAAGCACAGAGCAGCTCAGTGTGTGCTGACTGGGGAGGAGGCCCCCGGGAGTAGTTCTGCTGCAGGAAAGGGCCCAAAGGATCGAGAACAAACTGCTAGCCAGATTATAGTGAGAATTAGGGGTGACCACTCTCACTTTATATCTTTTTGCTTTGTTGGATTTTTTAAAAATAAAAAGTGTACATGATTAGGTACTGTTAAATGCCCCTTTACTGGACATTTTGATAAACCCCAGAAGTTTTACACTTATCAAGACAAGAGATTGGCTGAAAAATCGCATCCTGAAACCATGTGTATTTGAAGATTCGACTACAATAACCTCCGAAATCCTATGAGCCATATTTTGTCCCAAGCCCGCTGCAGTGACAGAATTTGTAGTACACCCCGGGCCAGTGCACTGACCTTGGCTGCAGGTTTTCCCAGCATATCCTGGAAAGCATCTACATTTGTTCGGTCCCACACACTCGCCGAACTTGCACTCAGGTTCGCAGGTGGCTGTGAAGGGAAAAGACGTGCTGACTATGAAAAGAACAGAAGTTCTTGTTTTCTGTGTGGCAGAGACCGCCTTGGGACACACGGCGGATGATCTGTCTGCTCTCTGATCTGCGTTCACCTTTCAGGTACTGGGCACAGTTTTCCGTGAACAAGATGGTGCCTCACACCCACCACCCCACCAGTGCCAGTTTATTGCACTTATTTGCTTAGCACCTTCCTGCCTCTCGTGGAGTGCTGTGCAAAGAAATACAGACAGAGCCTCCTAGACCTCTGCCAGCCAGTTCCGCATTGTCAACACAAAACATTTAACCAAAAAATGAGGAACTGGACCCCAGAATAACCCTGAGGCAAGTGCTAAGCTCCCTCCCCTTCCTTCCGTCTCTTGCCATATTTTCTCTCCTATTTTTCTCCTGAGTGGTCGAACTCTTTTTAATACTGTGTCTTGTCAGTCAAACTGAACAACCAACTGATTGCAGGCAGGGGGTGCTGCCTCCAGCCCTTAGAAAGGGAACCCAAAGCATGATGATGATGATGATGATATCATGAAGTGGCACGATACAGGCAGGATTTATTTTGCTGTGTTATTCATTCTGTAGCCCACCACCTCACACCAAGTAGGCACGCAATCAGTGTTTGTTCAGTGCATAAAGTGGGAGGAGAAATAACCAGGACAAAATGTAACTTATTGAGTTGGGGACAAGAAAAAAAAAAAACAAGCTGCGTGTGGTGGTGCATGTCTGTAATCCCAGCACTCGGGATGCTGAGGCAGGAGGATCACTGAGAGTTCAAGGCCAGCCTGGAATACATAAGACCCTGTCTCAAAAAAAGAAGAAAAAAAGAAAAAAATATTGTCAAAGATGATGGCTGTTTGAGTCCACCTCATAGTGAAGAGATGAGGAAGAAAAAGCAGTAAATAGGAAAAAAAAAAAAAGGAAAAGGAGAAAACTCTAAGAGAAGAAGTGGCAAAGGAGAGAAAATAACGACAGAGAGAGAAAGAAGGCACGGAGAGGATTGCAGCAATTTTTGGATCTAGTAGAGTCACCCTGCCATTGCCCAGAAATGCTGCTCCTCTGCATGGCCGTTCCTGGCTTCCAGGAGGCCCACTCTCAGCAAGCAAGTCTATTCCTAAAGATCCCAGCGTCTTCAACTCTAGACTCCATTGGTCCTTGCTGTTGTTGATGTCACCATCCTTCTCCCAGTTTCCTCTTCTTAAAATCTCAGTAATCTCTATTTTGTTGTGCCCCGAAATCACTCGGTTACAACACCCTACCCCTGTTTCTACCACCAATTGCTCCTCTGAACTAATGTTTGTCTAGTTGATGGAAACTGCTGTGTCCGCTGATGCCTGGGGCATTATGCTGAGCCCCTTTCTCTACGTGTCCTGTGACGGTGCTCCTCGTCTCCCAGCGGGCCAGACTCCGTGTGCAATCCACACCCCAGAGCTCCTGGTGGGACCAGGAGGAAGCTCGACTTCTCTTGAAACCATATCTCTGCCTGTTTCCTCTGTCGCCCCCTCCCTCCCTTCCAGATCTCTTCGAGGAGCAGCCCTCAGTGGAATATTTGTACAAGAATCTCCTTTTCAGTCCTGGCTCTTAGGAAACCTGACATCGGACACAACTTTCAAGGGTCTGAGAGCATGGCTGTGACCATGTCACACATCACACAAAGTCCTCATGTAATCTCTTGGACGTAGAACCAAGCCAAACCCACCGTGATCTGGCCTCCATCTTCTTTTCTGGCCTGAGTTTGCACTGTTTCTTAGATGTAAAGCAACACCATGGCCAAAGTTCTCCAACTCTACCTTTTGCTTTCTGCCTCTTTCTGTTGCTGCCCGTCCCTGGGGAACCCCTCCCTTACCCTTGGTGGGTCCTGTCCTACTCATCCTTAAAAGGCCGCCTTGCATGACCCCTTCTTCCAGGAGCCATCACAATTTCTCTGGCCACATGTGAATTTCTACTCAGCTTTGAGAACACAGTGAAATGGACTAGTGCAACTGGCCAGTCTTTGTCTTATTAAAAAGTTAGATTTCTATCCTCAAGTTCTAGCTACTACTTGATTCTAACTGCCTTTAGGACAGGGATCTAACATTCATTGTTGTTTTTCCTACAGCATTTAATATAGTACTGTAAACATGCTATGCGGTATATGCAAATATTTTTGAATAATGAATAAATAGGTATAGAACTTTCAATAGGGGAACATTTTAGGGCACTGGACAAATCATAACTGAGAAGGTAGGGAAAAAATGCTTCCCCAACAAAGTCTTCCCACTTTCAGAAACAAAAGAGATAGATTTTAATTTCCAGTGTCTATTTCGTTATGGATATGTTACTTGGCGATGCAGCTTTAAGTTCAGATGTTAGATAAATCTTTTATTTTTTTTTAGGCCCTTGAAGACCTCTGATTGTTCCCTGGAAACTGACTTCCAGTGTGATCCAGACAGGAAAGCCCGGGATAAATGCCAAATAGCACATAAGCGAAATGGTGAATAACACTCTTGCTCTACAGTCAAAGCTTCAGAAAGATGTTTTCAATTTACAGCAACTTTGGATGTGACTTGAATAGCCGATCCACAGCAAAGGGAAATTCAGTCTGTGTCCAAAATGGCCAGAGATTCAAATATGCTTTATGCAAAGTGGAACTTTTTGTTCAGTTCTCCCCAAATCTCCTCTATCTGTAGTTTTCCAATAGGGATTTGTCTGTGGGCAACTCTTTATTCCATCTGGCTAATGTGACACATGTTTCAAGATTAACGACATGGAGCGGATACAGACCGTGTCCTGGGAACAGATTTGGACAGGGCAAAACCCAAGCACATACAGAGGGCCAATAGACGGCTAGAGTAGAGGGCCTGTGTGGGTTGGGGCCTCCCAGCCTGTGCTCTGTCTCGGCTGGTTTGGGCAGGTTGATGTGTAATCTCCTGTGTGGCCCACACTCCAGTTTAGAAACCAGAAACTCAACAGTGGAGGAGGGTCTCTTTTTCCCCACAGCCCCGCCAGCATTTGTTCTTGGTTGATGCTTTTGATAATCACTGTTCTTTCTAGAGTGAGATGGAGTCTTAATGTTGTTTTGATTTGCATCTCTCGAATGACCAATGTTGTTGAACACTTTTTCATATATTTATTTGCCATTTTTTAAAAATTTTTTTTATTATTTTTTACCAAGAACATGTATTGGTACATTGCATACGCCATTTTTATTTCTTCGTCTGAGAAATGTTTATTCATTTCAGATGCCCATTTTTGGATAGGGTCTTCAAATTTGGGGGGTTTGATCTTTTTGAGTTCTTTATATATTCTAGATGCTAGACCTTTGTCTGAGGGACAGCTGGCAAAAATTTTTTCCCAGTCTGTGAGTTTTCGCCCTGTGGTATTGGTGATTTCTTTTGCTGTACAAAAGCCTTTTAATAGGATGTGGTCCCAAGCACTGATTCTTTGTATTGTTTCCTGTGCAGTCTGGGTTCTGTTCATAAATTTTTTTCCTACCCCTATGTCTTCGAGAGTTCTTCCTATTCTATCTTCCAGTAGATTTAGTGTTTCTGTTTTAATGTTTAGATCTTTGATCCACTTTGATTTGAGTTTAGTACATGGTGAGAGACACATATCTAGTTTTAGTTTTCAGCATGTGGCAATCCAATTTCTCCAGCACCATTTGTTAAAGAGGCTGTCTTCCTTCCAGTGAGGGTGTTTGGCTCCTTTGTCGAAGATGAGGTATTTGAGTGTGTTTGGAGTTGTTTCTGCTTCTTGTAACTTGTTCCATTGGTCCTCAGGTCTGTCTCTTTGTCAGTACCATGCTGTTTTTATCACAGTAGCTCTATAGTATAATTTCAGGTCGGGGATTGTGATGCACCTGCCTTGCCCCTGTTGCCCAGGATTGTTTTTGCTATTCTTGGTCTCTTCTGGAACCAGATGAATTTCATGATTGTTTTCTCTAATTCTGTGAAGTAGGTTACTGGTATTTTGATTGAAATTGTATTAAATCTGTATAGTAATTTAGGAAGTATGGCCATTTTCACTATGTTGGTTCTTCCTACCCAAGGACACAGGATATCTTTCCATTTTCTGATATCCCTTCCAATTTCCTTTTTTAGAGTACCGTAGCTGTCAATGAAAAGATCTTTTACTTGCTTCGTTAGATGGTTTCCTAAGTATTTTATTTTTTTTATGTGATTGTGATAGGTAAATCTTCTCTTTTTTCTTTCTCAGTAAGTTTGCTATTTGTATTTAGAAATGTGTACACTGGTCCAACCACTGTGGAAATCAGTGTGGAAAGTCCTCAGAAAACTACAACTGGAGATTCCATTTGACCCAGATATTCCTCTGCTTGGTATCTTCCCAGAAGAATTAAAAACATCATACCACAGTGATAGATGTACAACCGTGTTCATAGAAACACAATCTGTAATAGCTAAGCCTGGAAACAACCCAAATGCCCAACAACTAATGAATGGCTAGAGAAAATGTGGTTTTTCTATACAGTGGACTACTACTCTGCTATAAAAAAGGATAGACTAGAGACATTTGTAGGTAAATGGATGCACCTTGAGAACATACTCTTAAGTGAAATAAATCAGACACACATGAATACACATCGAATTGTTTCTTTGATATGAGAAACCATAAGTGTAAATAAGGATAAAGAAGTATAATAAATATTATGTAAAAGAAAGATAATACTCAAAAGAGAGGAGAACTAGATAGGGAGAGGAGGGCAAAGAAGGAAGGGAAAAAGAAAAGAAAGGAGAAAGGGAAAATGTAAAAATGTAAATAAACCTGCTGTAAATAGGGAAGGGTGGGGGAATGGAAGGGAGGGGTGGGGAAGGGGGAAAACCAAGATATATCATGTACAGGTACAAAATAACCATGATGAATGTGATCATAATGTATACAATGTATGACTACATGCTCTTAGTGAAAAAAAAAGCATATGAAGAAGAATCAACCAATGTGAAGATAGAATATCAGATCTAGAAGACAGGTTGTGGTTGGAAATCATCAAGTGAAAAACTTCCTAAAAATAGTTAAAAAAAGAAAAAAAAAGAAAAGAAAAGAAATCAGAAACCCAGCAGTCAGGGACTAACAACCCTTGTTATTTGGTGCTTCAAGGAACATAAGACTTTACCATTTAGAAGGACCATGCAAATTGAATAAAATGTGACATCCCTTAGATATAAAAGTCATGCAATTTAAAACTCAAATTTTGGACTGGGGCAGTAGAGGTGCTGTCAATCTTTTCAGCTTGCAAAACTTGCATAATGAACATTTTGTTTACACCCTCTACAACTGACCTTTTAAAGTCTTGCTTCAAATTCTTTCGTGCCTGTGTATGTATATAGTCCATGAAAGCACTGAGGATGTGACTGGAAAGAGCAGCCTTCCCAGAAGGCCCACGCTTGCACGCATTAATGCACGGGTAATACGCCAGGCCTTACAAGTTTTATGGCAGTAGGTACTGAGATTCATGTGACTGTAAGAGAGATTCCAGATCGTGTGTCTCATGTGGTGCTTACCCTTTTCTACCTGACTGACTGCAAATGAAAATATGTTATGTTGTCTAGAAAAAGAACAAAGCCACATTTAATCCTCTTGTCACCCAGTACTTTAACGAACACAAGTCTGTGATGGGAATCGTCAGTCCCTCTGAGTCATTGGTAATTTATGAGGTATAGTCTGTGTGCCAGGTAATAAGCACACTCTTCAATGCTCATATGCTCTTCCCTCTGAAGTAGGTACTGTCTCTCCGTGTGGCAGGGGAGGAAATAGAGCTTTAGTGAACTACCTACCTTGCCCAAGGTCACCCACCATCAGTCATTCCAGTCAACAATGCTACGGATTGTGACACTATTATAAATCCAATCAAGGAAGGATCCATTCACCCTTTTAACTGACATAGTTCCCAGGGGGGTGTTCTAAGTATCTGAATGGGCTATAGTGATATTCATTTTTTTTGAGACAAGGTCGCACTAAGTCACTAAACTTCCCAGGCTGGGTTTGACATTACAATCCCCCTGCTTCAGCCTCCCGGAGGGCTGGGACTACAGGTGTGCACCATCACGATCAGCTAATCTTAATTTTTCTAGCATCTTCAGGCTCTTCCCATCTCATCCCAAAAGAACTATGGTGACAGAAGGTTAAGTATAGTACTGAACACGAGGAAGGCGTATCAATGACTTCCACTGTTTTGTGGGTTCCAGATATTATCTACTTCTGCCTTCACCTATGACCAATCCAGATAGTTTTGGAGCAGTGAGAGAGGAGATGGGTTGCTGCCAGCAAAAAGAAAGTAGCAGTTTTATTCCCAAAACTAGCTAACATTTTAATGCTGTTATGGGACATGTAATCATGTTACCTCACTCAACAGATAAGGGACTGAGGTTTGGACATTTGCCACCTGCTAAGGAGAAAGGGAAGTAGGACCAGGTTCCAACCCTGTTCAGACAGTCAGCTGGGAGGAATGCAGATTTGCATCCTTGACACTGCATCTGTGGTCACTATGGGAAGTCAGATAAAATACAAAACAAGGTAAAACTCTCTGCTTATTTCGGTCCTCTCCAGCCCTCTTGAAATTGTTGGGGACCTCTCTTAAAGGCCCAAGGCAGACGATAGTTCCTTAGTTTGAAATTTGTACAAAAGAATTGGAAAAAATACTTAAAAATCTTTGCATATATGTGTGTTTCCCACTGTCATCTAGAAACTAGCCTTACGAATTTTTAAAATGTGAGTAGCCAATCCATAATGTAAAAGCTTACTTTTTCATGGCCAAAGCCTACTGGCTGGATGATTAATAATTAAGATGTGTACTTCATTTCAAATCAGTTGAGAAAAACTATAATTAGAAGAGGGAATTAATTGGTCTGGTTTTGCCCATTCTCAGTTTCCCTAGATTAAGAAAAACAAAGAGAAAAACAAACCATCCAATTATACTAAGACCATGACAGAGCTAAGTGAGAAGACGGTCACCTAAGAAAACCCATGTCTCCTGGGATGGTGTCAGCCACAGTCTGGCTGGGGGTTGGTGGGGGATTGGTAGGTATCCAGGTTCCTACACTGGGGAATCTGCTGGCGATTTTGTGACATCTGATGGTATTACAGATAAAGCCCTAACGATCCTGACCCAAGTGCAAGGTTTGCACTGACCGAGTTTTTACAAAAATCACCTTCACAGACTCCCTTGCTGTTCTTTCTCCAGCCGTAGCAGCAGGCCAGTTTAGTTCCATAGTGACAGAGCCCCGGCTGGCGTGCCAACACCGACAACCTGTGATCCCTCGGACTGTGGGGAAAGAATCACACATTAATATTGAGAAAACAGAAATGGCAACGGAGACTCTGCCCTGCTACTGCAGAAACTGGACAGATGTCAAATTCCTGGTTAATTTCAACAGACCTGAGGTAAGTGCTAAATTCCATTTTGAAAGCCTGAATTGTGAGGTTGGCAGCCTCTACAACCATCCCTCGCCAGCCTTCCTCAATAGTCTGTCCATTTCCTTTGCCCAGGGTTAAACTAATTGGGTTACGTAGCCAGTAAAGCTGGGGCACATGAAGCCAGGCATAGTGGTGCAGGAGTGTGATCCCAGCACTCTGGGATGCTGAAGCAGGAGGACTGCAGCTTTGAGTCCGGCTTGGGCAACTCAGCAATTTATCAAGACCCTGTATCAAAGCAAAAATTAAAGAAGGCCTGGGGATGTAGCTCAGTACAAAGGCCCTGGGTTCAGTCTGCAATATCACAGATTTCAAAAAGCTAGTGCGCATGAAAGTGACCCAAAGTTTATGTTTTTGAATCTGGTGACTTGCAGGCTGTGTGGCTTTGGCTGAGACAAGAGCTCTGCACTTCACCTTACTGAGCGGACTGGAATCACTGCGCACGGGGGACCCTCACGCGCCAAGGCCTCTCGTGTTCCATGGGAGGAAACCCAGCCCCGTGGAGGGGAGCTGCAGCCCCGGCACAGCCAGCTGTCAGGGATTCCAGCCTGGGAGCCGTCTGCTCCCACACCGCCTCTGGGAAACACAGTTTGTTAAACTCTTAACTATCCGGCAGGAGTCGGCAAACATTTTCTGTAAGTGACCAGATGGTAAGTATTTCAGGCTTTGCTATGTCCACGAGCAAAAGCTGCCACAGGCAACAGCAAACAGATGAGCGTGACTGTTTCAATAAAACTTTATTTATGGAGACTGAAATTTAAATCTAATATGCTTTTCATGTGTCATGACACAGTGTTCTTTTGATTCATGGTCAACCATTTAAAAATGTAAAAACTGGTCTTAGCTCACGGGCGGTGGAAAAACTGGGCCACCCAGCCTTGGCCTGTGCTTACCCCACAATTCCTAATCTAGAGGCTTGAAAGGGGGAGCCGGCTCCCAGAAAAATCCCCTAAGGAGCAGCCAGGAGCCAAGCGCCTGTCTTGGTGTTGGACTGGGTAGCTGTCACACTTGCATCACGTATTTTATGGAGGGCTGTATTTGATATTCCTCATGTGTATTAAATACACTGTAAAAATGGTTCCTGGGCTCTGTAACAGACAAGGAATGCGCATATTACCATGTGCTTTCCGCGGCAGGACTGGCTCTTATGCTAGTTAATAATATCTTAGCCAAGGTCAGACAGTTAAATGACCTTGTCGGTTTCCCTCATGCTTGGCCTTTCCCACGAACTTAGTTGCTCAGTTGAGAGCTGTAAAGCTAGGACCTGGGACAGTTCATTAACTGAGAGTACAAAATGCCAGGAGGAGTTCATTCTGTGCTTCTTCTTGAAGTACCCCTTTTCCATTTTAAAATGGAATTTGGAAGTATTCACTCAAGCACCCAGAACAGGGTTTCTCGAGCTCAATAGGACATCATGGCCAGATAATTCTTTGTTGTTGGGGGCTGTCCTGTGCCTTGTAGGACATTTAGCAGCACCTCTGGCCTCTATAGACGCCAGTAGCACACACTCCTCTGGTTGTGACAATCAAAAATGCCTCTAGACATTGCCAAATGTCCTCTAGAAGGCAAGATTGTTTTCCATTAAGTACCATTACTTTAGAGTGAAAAATTATCGAGCATTTGTTATGCTCCAAGCAGTGACTTGGGTACGCAGAGCACAGAGATGAAAAGGAGCGGTCCTCGCTGTCCTCCACTCACCGTCTTTGGAAACAGATGCACTACAGTTAGAACAGCATGGCAGGTGCCACTAGGGTGCTCTGAGTGCCTTCCTTCCTTCCTTTCTTTCTTTCTTTCTTCCTTTCTCTTTTGGTTGCTTGCTTTCTGCAGTGTTGGGGACTGAGCACAAAACTATGTGCATACTAGGCAAGCATTCTACCCCTGAGCTACATACCCGCCCTGAGAAGTTTTGACAGAGAAATAATGCAGTCATCTGTCATAATCAAATCTACACAGTAGGTACTGCCAGGTACTGTACTGGGTACCGAGACTATAGGAGTGTGTGAGAACAGCCCTTGTCCACAAAGAACATAGATTTTAGGGGGCAAAGACAGGTAAGTAAACATAATTACACTCCAAAATACGAACCCTACAAAAGGGGTGAGTTCTCAGAGCTAGGGGAAGATGCAAGAATTTGTTAGGTTGGGATGGGTGCATGTTATGGTTTGTATGTAAATGTCCCCCCAAAGACTCATTTGATCATAGATGAGGCTTTTTCAGAGGTGGCTGGCTCTAGAGTGTGTGATGCTGGGATTAAGGGCACGTGATTACTGAATCAGTCCACTCATTGGTTTGGCACCGCCCTGATCCTGGAAGCCTGGATAAGATATAAGGCACAGGAAGAAGCTCCTTAGGCTTCTTGCTTTTCTTGCTGCCTTCTGCCTGTCTGCCAGGCCACCCTGCCTCAGACCCAGCTGATTGTGGACTGTGAAACCTCTACAAACTGTGAGCTAAATAAACCTTTCGTCCCTTAACTTTGGGTGTTGGGTGTTTTGTCTCAGCAACGAGAGAGAAATAACTAAGACAGTGTGTGAGGGGTTTTCTAGAGGAAATGGGGCCCAATATGAACCTGAGAACTCGTGGAAATTACTTACCCAGGTGAAATGAGAGAAGGCTGTATGGTGAAGATGTTCCAGGCAGAGAAAATAGGCTGTGTGAAGAGAAAATGGCCTGTGGCCACTGAGAACACGAGGAGTTGGTGGCCTGCAAACTGGCACATATGGGGCAGTGTTTGGAGCAGAGGAGGGAAGGCGAAGCTAGAGGAATGGCGGGACACTGGAGGAGCAGGGAGGAAACCAGTAGTCAGAAAGAAAAGGCCTGTGTCCATGCAAACATTCGGTTCATGCTGAAGGCTCCAGAGAATTACAGAAGGGTTTCAAGCAGCAGGGAACATCAAGGATTTTACAGTGTACCCAAAGCCTCCACAGAAGTAGTGTGAGCGCAATAAACTAACAAGATTGCTGAAATGGCTGCATAGGAAGTCACACAAAAACAAATGGAAATTTGTTGAAATATGATACTTTAAAAAAGCCTAGTTAGAAGCTAGCCCAGGGTCTCTGGTACAGGTGGTCAAACCTCTGTCATATGTACTGGTCAAAACCAATTAGTTTGGATTGCAGAGAATACTGCCTGGGGTTAACGAACAGGAGAAAATTACCAGAAGATGAAATTCATATGCTGTTTGCACATTACCACAGCTCTCCAGAGAAACCCCCTTTCTCTGCAACCTTATTGCTTTCACAGGTGCGCCATCGGGTGAGAAGGTGAAACTGAGAAATCTGAGGTGTATTAATTCCTCCCAAGTCACCATTTTTGACATCATATGGTGTCATTTATAAAACTTTCCAAAGTGTTAATGACTAACACTCGGGCCATGGAAAACTTGTGAATAAAGTGAGATTTCTTACCCACTCCTAAGAATTCCTTCTCCAGTCACAAATGCAGCTTGGTATTATGACTCCGTTGGATGAAGTCAGAAATTGGTCATCAAATCTAGCCTTATCCTCATTTGTTTAAAAGGTGCAAACAATACTTGTTTAAGAATCAACTCATGAGTGAGTAGTACAAAATGGAATCTGACAGACAGCTACACAACTTGGAAAACGCTGCAGTAACATGTTCTGTGCATATTTCCTGAAGGAGACCATGAAGCGTGCGTCAGTGCTGTAGGAAAAACCATCTGAGAAGCCCGAGTCTGTAAATGAGCAACATGCCCTTTAATTAAGGAGTGTGAGGTCCACATATTCACCCCGTTTTGAGAGATAGCTTCAAAGAGCCAGCCACAACAGGGACTTTACTGGTTTACTCATCAAAGCCCACATCTGGTCATGAAAATGGAAAAATAGTTTAAAGGGGAAAATCATTAGTAAATAGAATTGTAATAATTAACTTGCCGATTTGTAGATGCTAGAGGAACTGATTTATTACACCAAGAATCCAGTCTGTCTTCTGTGTTGCCAGTTCTTAAAAAAGGCACATATGTAGCTATTTAAAATTATAGATAAAAAGAAAATTAATTATTAAAATATTTATGTTTAAGGCAAAACAATATGATCCTAGTGAGGGAAGGAAACCAGCACAAAACAATCAGAGATTGCAAAGCACATTATCTTGTAAAAATTTTAAAAACTGCTCAGAAAACAGCTTTGACTTTTATGTCTACAGACTTTCCAAATGACATTCCAAGTTAATGTTGAAAACAACCTGGATTATTTTCCCAGCATCCTCTCCTTCTGCCAGCTCTTTGCCATAATTCTATGTCCACTTGCTAGCTTTCCCGCCGCTAACTCAATCGTTCTTCTACTTTAATACCTGTTTGCATTATGGACAATGAAATTTCCATTTTTTGAAGCTAAAAATAACCAACTATCTGTGGCTTCAGATTTTGCAACTTCATGAACGTGGAAGAGAGGGGTTAAGTGCTCACGAAATCCGTGTGGTGGTTTACTGGGGACAAAACTATGTTTCCTGGCTGTTAGGTAGGGCCATGTGACTGGTTTTAGCTTGTGAAATGTGGTGGATGGGATTTGGGCTGCCTTCAGGCCCGGCTCACAAAACTCCCGCGGGATTCTCAGTGTGCTGCTTTGCCACGAGCCTGTGGAATAAAGAGGCGCTCTGGGATCTGGTGCCTACAGAGATGGAGGCTGGTCTCAGGTGAAGGCATGTTGCACAGTCTCGCAAGCATGTCTTCTACTGTGACCCACGTGAAGAAAGAAACTTTCCCCGTGGTCAGTCACTGCAGTTTCAAGGTGGTTTGCTTCTGTGGCCTGCCCTGACTGACACGGCAGCATTACAAAAGCCGGTTCTTTTCTAAAGTCAAGTACATGTTGTTTTTAGTTAGTATGTAAATCCACTTGTATGTGTACAAAAAACTTACAAAGCTATCTATGAAATGGATTTAGTTCCAAATTTATGAGGCATCCAGTTTTGTAAAAATCAGGCCAGTCCATTCTGGGATATCAAAGATGAATAGCTAAGGTATGGTGTCAATCATTGATATTTAATAGGTATCTGAATAGAAATGAGCTTTTATGTACTTGGCTGGATGGATTCAGCCCCATGGGACCCAATAAAACTGGGGTAATAGAGCAAAAGCAATTGATCACCCTAGAAAAAGAACCTCTGATCTTGGATTGACCTAATCCCACTGACATCTTCTGCCACGTTGGGAGGCCTGCACAGGCTGGCCCGCTTCCCTCCTTCTTTCTCTCTCTTTTTGGAAGTTTCTTTCTAAACAATATTTGTTTATATAAGACCCAAAGAGCCCGATCTTGAGGCAGCAAGTGTCAGTATAGGAGAGCAACTCTCTGTGGAGAGGAGACCTTGAGCTGTGGAATTCGGAGCAAAATACTGAATTGCCCGGAGTTTCTTTAATGCATTATACAGCTTGCTGTCTACATTAATCAAATTAATCAGAAAATCACTGTCTCCACAGCTGAAGTTAATTTTAAAACATTCCAGGGACTGTGCAAGTAGTATAGTATTTCTGCATAGGATTCCTTATTTTCTGCAAAAATATACTGTGCCAGAATTCTTGGTATGCTTGTTTATGGTTAGGCTCCAGGAAACTTCGTAATATTCTCCAAGATAAATTGAGAAGTTAAACTTCTTTTGATGATATTTAAATATATTCGAATATCACCATGCAAATAAAAATAAAATTTTTCTAGGTAGCGATAATAAGGCCCAACCATGAGAGCTCTTGTTGTTACAGATTTTCATTTGATTTTATTTTCATCATAACTCTCAGTATGGCGAGTTTACTGTACCTAACTAGTTAAAATTTATTTCAGGTTCTCATCCTCTTTAAGAGACAGAATCCAAGTCCAGCAGGCTCCAGGATACCCCGAGCCATCTCACCCTCTAGATATGTAAAGGTTGAAGAGGAAGAGACCAGTAAAACCTGGCCCAGGCTGACAAGTCCTCCTAGCCAGTGTGGGCTGTCGTGTAGTCAAATTCCTCATGCTATGACTGGTTTGTAAACCGGGGTAGCAGTAAATCTAAGGCACTAATTGGAGCTTTCCATGGCTCCTTCTGTTTCTCTTCTAAGCTCAGGAGTTAGCTGCAGATCGGGGGTGAGGAGTGTCTGAGTTTGGGCCCCTCCAAAGGCAGGCCACGAGACTAGGATTTGCGTGCAAGTGGTTTACGTTGGAAATGAAAGGAACATTGATAGGGAAGTGACATGAGGAAGAGGAAGGCAGTATACAAAGCAAGTGTGATCAAGATAGCCACATTTATTCCCCCTCTCACGCATTCACTCATTCATTCACCCATAGTGAGCATGGTGAGAATGTTACAAGATGGAGGTAGGAAAGTAGGAAAAGGCTGGATCAAGCAGGGCCTTTTCTACCATTTTAAGTAGAGCGGATCTTCATCTGGTGACAAGTCATTGAAAGGTTTTCGGAAGAGAGCTGACATGATCTGGTTTCAGTTTGAAGAGACTTTGGGACCTGGACTTGGAAGGGTAAAAGTGGAAACAACGAAAGCAATCATGGTGGTTCGGGTGGGAGAAGATGGTGGCTGGAAGGGGGAGGAGAAGGAGATAGACTTGAGACATGGCTTGTCACTGGGCAGTGCTAGATGGGATTCAAGTGGGAGGGAGAGTTCCACTTGTCGGGAATGATGCTCGGGTTTCTGGTTTGAGCCAGTTTGGCTGCTGTTTGGGATGGTGAGAAGGGATGGGACGGGGAGAGGCAGGTTCTGGAGAGGCGGCCGAGAGTTCAGGCTTGGAGATCCTAAACTCAGGGAGACATCCAAGTGGCTAGGTCAAGAATGCAGCAGGAAGATGCCAGGCCTTGAGATGCACGTTTTGAAGTCATCTACACATAGATGGCGTTGGAAGCACTAAGACTGGCACAGCCACCCGGAGAGAGCGTAGATAAGGAAGGAGACAGGGCCAGAGTCTGATCTCTGGAGATCCAGCACTTTAAATCCTGCAGAAGAAGGAAGGCTGGTAGAGGACGCTGAGAAGGAGTAACAAGTATGGGGGAGGGCAAACCAGAATGTGTGGGATGGTGGTTTGAAATTGTGTCCACAGATTCGTTGTCACTCTTCCTTTCAAAAGGCGAAGCTTAATTCACCTCTCTTTATGTGGGCTTTGTTTAGGGTCCAGCTCCCAACAAAGAGAAGATAGTTGGGAGTGATGCAGGATAACTTCCGAGATCAGGACACAGGTGGCATCCGGTTTCCTCCTTGTTCTCTCTCTTGTGTCAGGTGGCACTCCAGCAGCCCTATGGAGAGTCCATGTGCAGAGGAGCTGAGGGCTCCTACCGACAGCATGAGACTGGACCATATTGGAAGCAGGTCGTCCAAGTCTTCTGATGACCTTGTCGGCCAACAGTCTGACTGCAACCTGGTGAAAAACTCCAAGCCCTTTGGCTGCGAACAAAAACTGATCCAAATCAAATAGAGTCTATCTGAAAAATCCTCAGTCGCCATCCAACTAACCTGTACCTGAATTCGCAATCCACAGAAACTGTGCGAGACAATAAGTATTGTTTTAAGCCACTGAATTCTGAAGTATTCTATAGCACAGGAATAGATAACTAATATATGTTGTGTCCAGAAACAGAACAAAGGAAATACCGAACAGCAAGGTGATGATCTTTGTGAGGATATTTGCTGCTTTCATATTTTGTTTTCTTCTACATTTGTATTTTACCTTTTGCAGTGCTAGGAATTGAACCTAGAGCTTTGCGCATGCCAGGCAAGCATTCTACCCCTGAGCTACACCCCTAGCCCTTGCTTTGGTATCCGGAATTTTAATTTTGCACTTGTAATTCATCAAACCCGAGGGTCTGGATTATGAGCACACTATTATTATGTATGTTAGGAATAAAAAATGCTGCCAATTAAACTAAACTATGGCTCATTACCTTAATGGTAATTCTGTGCAACTGTGCCATAATTTTGTGCATAGATTAGTCACAACTGTTAGCTTTAAAGAACAGAGATTTCAATGGCCTACTTTGCTCTTTGTTGCTCTCAGAATGAAGTCCAAGCTCCTTGGCTTGACATACCAGGCTCCTCATGACCTAGTTGCAGCCTGCTGTCTTTGCCTCTTGGCAGCCAGTGGGCTCATGACTACTACGCATGTGCTGGCCAGTATACTCTGTATCTTGGGCACTTCCTTCTTTTGCATTCTTTTTGCAGTGACAGGACCTGCCTAGGGGATTAGTAAATCACACTTTTGGGTAGGTATGTCTGGGCCATGGGGGCGTGACCTTGGAGACTGCATTTGGCCATCAGTCCCTTCCTTTCTAGGGCTCTTCCCCTGTGCTTTCTGGCTGCCATGAAGTGAGTAGTTTTGCACCACCATGCCCTTTCACCTTGATGTTCTGCCTTACCTCAAACCCACATCAATGGAACCCCAACCATGGACTAAAACCTCTGAAGCCATAAGCCAAACAAACCATTTCCTCCTTTAAGATGTTTATATCAGGCATTTTCTCCCAGCAACAGGAAAACTGACCAATACACCATCCATGTATTCATTTATTATACAAAACCTACTACCAAGTAAGCATTGTAATACTACTTGCTTTCTCTCCATTTCAT